>LR562771.1:0-15713 GCA_900536345.3 Caenorhabditis sp. 39 LS-2015
ATTTTAAAAATTTCACCGTATTTTTCATAATTTTCTGCCTGTTCGAGGCGTGACCCTTGTGGCCGTGGAAGAGGAGCGGCGCCACGTGGCCAAGGCCATTTTACGTTTTCGCCTGAGACTGCTAATATGTGATGTGTGAAATATGTGTAAAAATCCACTGTTTCAAAAATATTCCTTTTAAAAAAATACAACTGAAATAGTCATTATACAGTGTTCGCTTTAAAGAGAAACTTTTCGAAATATTTTTGGAAAAACATTTGCTTTTATTAAATAAACCAGCCTGATCCTGCCGCTTCGCGGCATTCAGGCTGGGAAGAACAGTAGAAAATGAATCGAATGGGCAAAGAGGCGCAGCCTAGGACAAAAAGGTTTCCACGTTGAAATGATTTTTTCACGGCGGACAAACGGAATGAAGATCGTGAAGATAATGAATGATAATGAAGAATGAAAACGGAAGATCGCTTTTAGTGCAAAAGTGCTGCTATATTGAAAAAATCTCACCTTCGAGGCGTCATAACTTCCGTAAAACCAAAAAGTGGCGGCTGAAATTTTGACAGTCAACTTGTATTAGGGCACTCTTTACACCATAAAAATTTGAGAAATATCTGAAGTGTCCACTAAAATGACCTTCCTTGTAAGGTAAAATTTGAAAAGCAAAATAGTATGCGTTCCTCAAATCGTAAGAGTTGCGATTCAAACTCAGAATGGCGTCCTACCACGAAAATGAAAAGCTACGGTGGAAGGGGCGTGGCTTGCTAATTTTTTGAAAAATTTTACGATCTCAGGAACGCATAATATTTTTTAAAAAAACTTCATAAAAAGAATTCCCAACAATTTTGATTGTAAATATAAACAATGCGATCAGATTGGCGAATAGAATGAACTTTTGATAATAATCTTTTTTAAAAAATCAATTTCGATACCATGCATCGATATCATCAACAACATCTCCTTGTATTTCATCACTAATCGACCCCATTTCCCTTGTTATCCTTATCAATTACATCTGTGATTAAGGATGGTGATAACAAGTGATATGATGGGGGGATATCATGGCTTTTATTGATTTTATACGCATGTGTGTTCGTTATTGGACGAGTATTTTTATTGAAGTTTTTGTCAATGGTAAAATCATTTTTTGAAACTGGGATTTTTTTTTAAATTTGAATATGTAGTTCCTATCTTCATTTTCAATATTTTTGTTCTATTAAAACTTATAATTTTATGAACTTGAAAAAATAGTCGGAGAATTACAAAAATTAAGAAAAAACGATTAAAAATTCGATTGTAATACAGAATTTTGTTTAATTTTGAATTTATTTTCCAATGCTTTTTTTCTATAATTTCACCCTAAAACCCAGGAAAAATGAAACTTTTTGATGGTATCTGACTGCAGTATTTACTATTTGAAATTCAGAAAAACTGAAAATTTTGAAACTTTTGAAACTGAAATATTTTCTTGTTGAAAAATAGAAAAAATAGAAAAATATCAACATTTTCAAAAAATATTAAATTTAATAAAAACGAATATTCAAGTTTTTTTTGAAAATTTTCATTCAATGTTACAGTTGCGAACTGGCGAGTTGCGAAACATCGGGGTCCCCTTTTTGAACTAAATTTCGCAGAACTATTAATCTTGACCGCAGAATATTTTTATAATTTAAAACTTTTGAAACTGAATTTTTTCGCTCAATTTCGAAATCGTAGTTTTTTTTTTTTAAGTTTTCCGTTTTTATTGTTAGAGATATACTGACAAATAGTTTTAAAAATATTTAAGTAAAAAAACATTTTTACTTTTTTTTTTATTTTTTTTTTATTTTAAAGAAAATTTCCAAAAAACTAGTTAACAGTTTTTTTTTCAACTTTTCAAAAATCCGAACATTTCAATAAGATTTGAAAATTGATACGTGTTGCTTGTGTTGCAAAAATTAAAAATATTTGAAACTGAAATTTTTTTTGTAAAATAGTATGAATTAATTGTAAATAAAAAAACAGGATTGAATTTTTGTTCTGAAACTTTTTGAAATATATGTTATTCACAGTATAAAAAAATAAAACAAGAAAACGTTTAGAAAATCTGTTTATGTCATAGTGTGACACATTTTTAAAAAATTCATTAAAAATCAATTTTTTTCCAATTTTCCAAATCCCAGTTCTTCTTCTTTTTCTCCAATTCCTCCCCTTCCTTCCTCATTTCGCTTCCATTTCCATCTTGTAATCAAACCGTTTTCTTGCCGTTTCGCAACTAATTAATCACCAGCTTCTTCCCCTCCTTCTTCCTCCCCACAATCCCGTTTTGTGTGAGTGTAATCACATGAGACACCACAGTAAATTCCCTCGTTTTTTCCCGTTTTTGTGTTCATTTTGTGAAGAAAACGAGGAGGAAGAGGAAGAAGAAGAAGATGCGATATTTCTTTTCCGACAATTCTTCGCATTCTTTATCAATTTTTTTGTTGTGGTTTGGCGGCAGAAAGAGGAAGTTTTTTTTCGTTTGGCTGGTGGCTAGTATAGTTTTTTGGTTTTTTTAAATTAATTTTTTTAATTTTTTTAAATTTTTTTAGATATTGATTTTTGGGAAATTTAAAAAAAAACAATGTGAGTCAAAAAATAGGAAATTTGAATTTCTATTGGAAAATTTCAAAATTGTTGAAAAAAAATGCTGTTTCAATTTTTTTCAAATTGTTCTCATTTTTCCTAATTTTAGTTCCATCCACTCTCTATGCTGTTTGAAAAAAAACTTAATAAAAAAAATTTAATTTTTTAAAATTCTCTGAAAATTTTCATACTGAACTTTTCTTTAATTAAAAAATTTTAATTTTAAGAAAATTTTTTTTTCAAATGTTCTTAACTTTCTAATTTTCTGCTAGCATATAATTTATTATTTATTCCGAATTTTTAAAAATTTCATTTAAAAATTATTTTTTTTTTTTTTTTCAATTTTTTTCTAAATTGTTCTCGTTTTTCCTAATTTCAATTTCATCCACTCACTATGGTATTTAAAAAAACTTGATAAAAAAAAAAAAATTGAATATTTCAAAAAAATTTTCTGAAAATTTTCATACTGATCTAATTTTTTTTGTTAAAAAATTTGAACAACATGATTTTTTTGGAATGTTTACTATAAAACTGAAATTAATTTCTCAACTTTTTTGTATTTTCTGCTAACTATAAATCCTTTATTCCCAATTTAGTTTTTAATTTTTTTCTGTTTCATATTTTTATTAATTTTTCAACTCAATCATCACTTTCTAATTTTGCTTCATTCAGAATTTCAAACCACAAAAATTTAAAATATTCACAAAAAATAAGCTATTGATTTTTCAATATTTATTTTTTTACCGAATTGAAAAATTATCATTTTCCGTCTTAAAATTACAATTAATTGAATTAAAAAATCCAATATTACATTTTCCAAATTCCCCAATTTTCAGCCCAATTTCACCAAATGAAAGAATACAAAATAGTGGTTTTGGGCGATGGAGGAGTGGGAAAAAGTGCCCTGACCCTCCAATTTGTTCAAGGAATTTTCGTGCACAATTACGATGCGACCATTGAAGATTCGTATCGGAAACTGTCGAAAATCGATGCGGAAAATGCACGATTGGAGATTTTGGACACTGCTGGAACGGTAATTTTTTTTAAATTCGAAATACTTTGAATTTTGAAAAAAATGGATTGTAAGAATACGGATATCCGCGGATTTTCAAGTTTTGTGAAAAAATTTGAAAAAGTTTGTTTTTTTTTGATAAAATTATACTTAAATTGATTTTTTGAGAAAATAATATTTGAGAATGCGAAATATCATAAATTAATTTTTAAAAATCGATTTTTTGAGTTTTCCAATTTTTGAAACCGTTTTTTTCAAAATTTATGAAATAACTATATTGAACATTTTTTTTCGGTAAATTTTTTTTTGTTGAATATTGTAATTTTGTAATACTTCAGTTACTTAAGCACCTACACATTAAAATTAATTTTCAAAATTCAAAAAAAAAATTTAGAAACGGAGATTTCTTCCTGAAATTGAACGTTTAGAAGGGGATTTTATTTTAAAATGAATACATTTTTATACTAAAATTGACGTTTTAAATGCTACATAAAACATAAAGACATAATACCAAGAAAATAATGTTTTTGATTTTTCGAATTTTTGAAACTGCGATTTTTCAAAAATTTGTTTTCGCAATTTATAAAAAAACAAAAATTTAAAAATGAAGAAATCTTTTCTAAGTACGAAAATCATCGTCAATCAACTGGTTCTGATTTTCAAAAATAAGGAAAAACAATTTTAGAAACAGAGATTTTTTGTTGAAATTAGTAAAGTAATGATACTTAAATATCATGATTTTCTAATATTTTTCAATTAAAGAATATATTTTTTACTCACTTAATTCCAATTTCGAATTTCCCATTTTCAGGAGCAATTCACTGGAATGCGCGAGACCTACTACCGTACCGCCCAGGGATTCGTGCTCGTATTCTCATTGGCAGAAAGATCGACTTTTGAAAATTTGAAGAGCACGTTCTCGGAAATTTTGAAAATTCGGGGGGAGGATGTGAGTATTTATACTATCGTTATTTGAAAAACATTTTTTTTTTAAATTCAAAATTAGAAAAAAAATTGAACTGAAATAAATATTTATACATTTTTTATGTATATTTTTGAAAACTTTGAAAAAAATAGAAAATTCTTAATTTTCAAAATTTTTTTTTTGGTTCGAAATTTTTTTTATTTTTCAAATTTTTTGATTTCTTCTAAATTAATTTTTTTCCATTTAAAAAGCAATATTTTCAGGCCCCAATGATCCTAGTCGGCAACAAATCAGATCTAGAGGAAACGCGTCAAGTCGAAGAATCAGAAGCTCAAAATTATGCGAGAAAATTGAAAATTCCGTATTTTGAAGCGAGTGCGAGGTTGAATGAGAATGTTTCGGAGGTGAATTATACATTTTTTAATTGGAAATAGGTAAAATTTAGAATTTTAGAAATGAAATTTTTAATTTTCTTTAGGGAATTATTATCTATTTTTCAAATGGTGACAGTTGAGCTAATCCACGTGGAATGGGTCTCGTCATGCAGCTACGTGAACAACGTGAGAGAGAGTAAGAGCATGTGTGGACACGCAGAAAAAAAAGAAACTGCTCGCCGTTAGAGGTCACGTAGCTGCATGACGAGACCCAATCCACGTGGATTAGCCCAACTGTCACCATTTGAAAAATGAATAATAATATTTAAATTTTAAAATGAAAATTTTAAAATTTGAAATTATTCATGTAAGGCTTTTAAAATTAAATTCTTTCCGAAAAAAAAATTTTTAAATTAGTTTTTCATACATTTTCAAAAAATAATTCTAGTTTTAACCAAAAAATATAATGATTTCAAAAATTAAAAATTCTTATTTTCATATTTAATTTTTAATAAAAGCTGAAAAAATTTCAATTTTTATTTTAATCAAAAAAATCAAAAAATTGAAATTAAAATTTTTTAAGTTTAATTTCAAAAATTAACTTTCGAAATTGCAATTTTTGTAATTTTTTATAAAATTGTTTTAATTAACTCAACTAGGAAAAATTGAGAAAATACAAAAAAAAAATTTCAAATCTATTTTTTTCCGAATTTTTTTTTAATTGAAAATGTTTTTTCAAAATTTTCAATTAAATATTCAAAAAAAAATAAAAAATTTCATTTTAATTTGATTTACAAGGGAAGTGTCTGAGGTCACCAGAGCCATTTGGTATGAAACCTTGTGCGATCGAAAGAACACCCTTGGGGCATCCCGAAACCACTTTCAAAAGTTGCTGAGCGGCTCCGCGAGCCCAGAAAAAGCCGCCCAAAGTTTCACCTGGTCCGGAGACCGCGCTTATAAGGACAAACGCACCTGTTGATCGCAGCGACCGCGTGGCCGAGTGGTTTGCAGGTTCGGCTGGCGCGCTATGGAGGTCATGCTCGATTCCCTTTTGCCGTTTTCTCTTTTGCAAGTTTTTTTTCCAAGAGATTGTGCCGAAAAAAAACAGAACTCATCCAATTTTCTTTTTTATCATTTTTTGAACACGGCATCAAAGTAGGGAAGTTTTTTGAAACTCAAAAAATTTCACTTTTTTGGTTGTCCATCACCCGCCAGTGAATTCTTCATCTGCAGGTCCAACAAAGCGATTTTTCTCGTCCATTGTTTTTTTTCTTGTCGTTATCGGTTTTTAATTGTCACGCGTTGTATATTTTACGTTTGGACTGATAGTAAAAAAACCGCGCTGGTGGGTAACCAAAAAAGTGAAATTTTTTGAGTTTCAAAAAACTTCCCTACTTTGATGGCCCATGTTCAAAAAATGATAAAAAAGAAAATTGGATGAATTCAGTTTTTTTTTCGGCACAATCACTTGGAAAAAAAACTTGCAAAAGAGAAAACGGCAAAAGGGAATCGAGCATGACCTCCATAGCGCGCCAGCCGAACCTGCAAACCACTCGGCCACGCGGTCGCTGCGATCAACAGGTGCGTTTGTCCTTATAAGCGCGGTCTCCGGACCAGGTGAAACTTTGGGCGGCTTTTTCTGGGCTCGCGGAGCCGCTCAGCAACTTTTGAAAGTGGTTTCGGGATGCCCCAAGGGTGTTCTTTCGATCGCACAAGGTTTCATACCAAATGGCTCTGGTGACCTCAGACACTTCCCTTGTTAACTCAAATAAATTGAAAAGTCGAAATTTTTTGTTTTTCTAAATTAATTTTTTTTTCAAAAATTCCAAACCTCTCCAAATCGTTGCAGGTCTTCGAAGAATGCGCTGTCCTGATCGAAAAGTCCTCCAAATTCCACGTGGAACGTCGTCGTTGGTCGTCGGAATCGGAAATCATTGATAAAAAGTGCAAAAATTGGCTAAAATCCTATTGTTGTTGCCTGATTCCCTGTTTTCACTGCTAACAAAACAACGTGGACACTAATTTCCTATTTTTTATGGAAAAAAATTAAAAAATCAACAAAAAAACGGGGAGGACGAGGAGATTCTGATTCTGAGAATGGAGAATTTAGACGGTGGTGGCCCATTCCTCGCTGACAGATCGAGCAACGACGACTCCGACGCCGAATCCGATGACTCCTTTGAAGACGCTCCTGGAAAAAAATTGATAATCACATCACGTTTTCAAGTTTTTTTCGTCAAAAAAAAGCAAAATTGCATGTTTTTCAAATTTTTGAGCGGTTTTCCCAGATTTTGCGCATTTTTTTTTCAAAAATTTCGAAAAACTAACCAGATGAATGGGTCGTTGTAGACGGTGTTGACGATTTCGAACCGGGTCTTGAGTGGTGGCGGCGGTGGTGGGGCTCCTTGCATACGGAACATTTTTAGAGCTGAAAATTGAGAATTTAGAAGGAAAAACGGAAATTCGAAGAAAATCGATGAAAAAGATGGAAGACACGAGAAATATGATTCTAGAGCAAGAATTAATCATTATTGATGATAATTAAGGCTTAATTTGCAAAATTACACCTTAAAACTGCAAAAATACGCAGAAAAAATATCAAAATGACGTAAAAAATTTTTGGGCCTCGAATTTCAAAGTTTTAGTGATTTCACAAGCAGAACTTTAAAATATTGATAATTTTAATTTTTTCCACTACAAATTGAATGCATTTCCTT
The DNA here is from genome assembly GCA_900536345.3 of Caenorhabditis sp. 39 LS-2015. NCBI lineage: Eukaryota > Metazoa > Nematoda > Chromadorea > Rhabditida > Rhabditidae > Caenorhabditis > Caenorhabditis waitukubuli. The sequence continues at coordinate 7,624 of LR562771.1, forward strand.
AAAAATTCCAATAGAAAAGCGGTTAGAAAATCGAAAACAACTAAAAATGATGTAAAAATGTTTTCGCACCGAAAATCCGAATTTTTCGAGGGTTTTCGAGAGCAAATGGACAAAATGATACAAATTTAAATTTTTAAAACAAAAATTTACACTAATTTCACAAAAAATTCAACGAAAAACCGTCAAAAACCCAAAAAGTGACGAAAAAATAAAAATTATGCAAAGAAAAATCTTGCGCGCCAGCGCATTCGTCACTGACGCACTCTCCGTGCAACTCTTTTCCTGCCTTGACGCACTTCTCGTGCCTGTCCAAAGTCCACCGATCGGGTCGCCGTAGCCTGTTATCTCTCGTTTTTGCCGTCATTTGAGTCGTCTCATCGAACGACTCGCGTTTTTCCCCACAATTTGGTTCCAAAACAACTGGTTTTCGGGGAGAAATGGACTGAGAACGCGGCTTTTGCTGAAAATTGACTGGAATTTTTGTTTTTTTCGGGTTTTTCTTTGTTTCTCAGTTCAGGATTGTAATTTCTATATTTTTATTGTGATTTTTATATTATATACCTTGATAAACCGCGATTTTTGGAGATTTTTGAATTTTTCAGATGCTTCGCTCATCAAGCTTGTACCGAGTGGCCGTGGGAGCTCGCGGAAAGCATTCTCTGGCCGGAGACGATTATCAGTACCTCGAGAAGTCGGAAATTCCGTCTTATCACTTTCAAAAATCGCTGAGACGCCTGCCGATCCCGAAACTTCAGGATACCGTTAATCGGTGAGTTTTTTTTCTTAAATTAATTTAAAAATTCCCGTTTCTTTCCAGCTACCTTGCCTCCTCCAAAGCCGTCCTTTCCCCGGATGCCTTCGCCAAAACCGAGTCCTCGATTCGAAATTTCGAGAAAAATGAGGCTCCAAAGCTTCAAGAATCTCTGTTGGCTTATGACAAGGCTCATCGAGATACCAGTTATATCAGTGAACCATGGTTCGATATGTACCTGAGAGCCAGAGTTCCGGTGGCGGTGAACTACAATCCGTTCATGATGTACGCACCGGATCCGGATACCAAGTTTAATGATCAGGTAGGGGGAGATGTTTCATTTTTTGAAAGAAAGGATTTAATAAGGTAAACTCAAAATTGGGAATATTTGGTGCCAGAAAAAAAATTTCGTTTTTCAGTAGAAAAATTCAAACATTTTTTTTCAGCAAAACTTCGAAACGTAATTTTTTTTTCAACATTTAATTTGTTTAAATTATTTAAAACATTAATGCATAAATATAAAAAACAAATTTTGCTTATTAAATTTTCACTCTGAAGATGCAAATTTTTTAAAAAATTTTTGTATTTGTTTTTTTTGAAAAATTTCCAGATAGTTCAGAAAAATTTCAAAAATTTGGAAAATTAATATAAATTTTTTTTCTATATACGAAAATTTTTCGAATTAATTAATTAAGGAACATCATATTTACAAAAATTATTTTTCAGTGTTTTCTGGAATTTTTTTCGTAATTTTGAAACATAATTTGTTTCATTTATCAAAAAATCAATTTTCCATTTTTCCTTCAAATTTTCGTATTTTTCCTTGCAGCGGAAATAGTTTTCCCTCCAATAAGACCCTCCTCAAGGCTACGCCGTAGCCTTGAAGGGGGTCTTATCGTTATCTATCTCTCCTTCTTTTCTGCCCAAAAGAACAGGTCAATAAGAGTACGGAGAAGGCTACACACTACGTTGGAGGGCCATGTGTACATGGACAACTTTTGAGAAAAAAAATGGAGAATTTAATGGAATTTTTTTTGATAGGGGGGAGAGGGTTCAATAAAGTTACATTTTCTCAATTGGAATTGATTTTAAAAAAATTATTTTTTAATTACTGAAATTTAATAAAAAATAAATTTTAACAATAGAATTGAAGAAAAATAATTAAGAAAAGAGATTTATTTTTGAGAAAAATTCCATGTTGTTCAATTTAATTGATGTATTTTTTTCCGATTTTTCTTTATTTTTTTAAATTTTTTGAATATCATTTTTAGAGTTAACAACATTTTTTCACAATGCTGTTATTTTTTCCAAAATTCCATTTTTCCAGCTCACCCGTGCCACGAACCTCGCCATTTCCTATGCCCGTATCAAAAAATCCCTCGACGCGAATCTTCTCGGACCCGAAGTTTTCCATATGAACCCCAAGAAAAGCGACACGAAGCTGTTCAGGACGGTTTGCAAGTTAGTTGCGATTTTTAAAATTTTTAAAATTGAAATCGTAATTTTTGAAAAATTTCATGTAAAACTTTGAATTTTTGAAATTTTATAATTTTAAAAATTATTTAAAGAAATTTTTTTTTGAAAAATTTATTGTAAAATTTAAGATTTTTGAAATTTAAAAAATCAAATCTAGTTTTTTATTAATTCAGTGTAACTTTCGATTTTTTTAATTGAATTTTAAAATTTCGAACAGTTAAAAAATTTATTTATTGAAAAATTAAAAAAAAAAATGCGGTTTCATACAGCAAATTAAAATTATCATAGTATTTTTATTTTCAATTTTCTATAGAATATATAATACCAGCCTGATCCTGCCGCTTCGCGGCATTCAGGCCGGGAGGAACAGTAGAAAATGAATCGAATGGGCAAAGACGCGCAACCTAGGGCAAAAAGAAATTCACGTTGAAAATATTTATTTTCACGGCGGACGGAATGAACGAATGACACACGTACTCAAATCGTTCCGGAATATATTATAAGAATGATATATAATATAATAACCAGCCTGAAGGCGGCTGCGCCGCATCAGGCCGGCGTTTTTTTTTCTGGAAGTTATCGATTTCCGCGTGAATACCGTTCGATTTTTACGTGACCGGGTCAAATGCGCACAGAAAACATACGGAAAAACGGACATACGGAAAAACTGGAAATGAAAATCTCGGAAATCCGGACAGAATAAGAAAGTTATTATATAAGAATGATATTTATATAAGCTCGTTCTTAAAAAAAAGTAAATCAATCGTTGCAGGACCCTTCCGCCGAGTCTTTCATGGTTCGGAGCAGTGGCTTTCAAGGCGTTCCCACTGGACATGTCACAGTACAAATCGCTGTTTTGTGGATCTCGAATTCCGAGAAGAGAGAAGGATAGTCTGTATTTGGTGGGTGAAAAATGAATTATTGATATTAAAAAAATTATTTTAAAAATCGGAAAAAATGGAAAACGGTCAAAAAAAAAAATTTAAAAAAAAACAAAAAAATTTGTTTCAAAATGTATCAAAAAAATGTTTAGGGTATTTTAGAAAAATTTAATTTTAAAATTATTTAAAAATAAATTTGTTTTCAAATTTTCCATTTTCACTTTAAAGTAAAGTGAAACATTAATTGTCATGAAAAAATTGAATTTCTGAAATTAATTTGCATTTTTAAAAAATAAATAAATTGGTAAATTTTGAAACAATAATTTAAAGTTTTTTTTTGGAAAATTCAAATTTCTTTTTTTTTTTCAAACTAGTTTCTCATTTTTCCCAATTATTAAAATCAAATTTAATTTTTTAAATATTATTTTTTAAATATTTCAATAATTCATTTAAAATCGTGAAAATATATTTTTTTTTCTCTATATTTTAAAAATTTAAGTTTTTTTTTCATAAGCTGAAATTTTGTTTTATTTTATTTTATTTCAAATTATTTACAATTAATAATCTGCTTGAAAAATTAAGATTATAATGAATAAAATTCATTAAATTTTCCGTTCAGGACCCATCCCAAAAACACTTCATCGCCATCTACAAGGGCATCCCCTACGCTGTTCGAATCTTCGACGACGCCGGAAATCTTCTGGAGCCAGAAGACGTCCAGTCGTCGTTGGCATGGATTCTGAATAACGGGAAGGAGGCGAAACCGGAGGAGAGTGTCGGTGAGTAATTATTGAGAAATTTTGAATTTTTTCCGTGAAAAATGGGTTAAATTTCTATTAAATTTGAAAATTAATTGAAAAACGATTTTTTAAATTTTCAAAAATTCAAAATTTGATCGGAAAATAATTTTGTGATATTTTTAAAAAAGAATCAGATTTTTTTCCGTGTCGTTTTTCGAATTTTTCGATTTTTCCAAATTTTTCAGAAAATTATTGATTTTCTCAATTTTCGAATTGAAAAAATTTATTTTCTAAATAATATGTCAATTGCCTATTTTTCCAGGCTCCCTGACCTCCCTGGACCGTGACTCGTGGGCAGATGCTCGTAACGAGCTGGAACAAGCTGGAAATGGAGAAAATTTGAAGAAAATCGACGGAGGATTGTTCGCCATCTGCCTCGATGATCTCAAGACGCAGGAGCATAAGAGGTACGCGTTTTTTTTTTAATTTTCGAAGTAAAAAAATATTTTTTAAAATTTTATTAGATTGATTGATAATAATTTATTATCGGTGTTATAAAAATTTTATTTATAAATCTTATAAATTAAATTTTTTTTTAAAATATTTTTGAATCATGAATTTCCAAAATTAAAAAATGAAATCAAGAAATTTTTGACTTTTCTGAGAATCATCAATTTAATTTATTTCGTCACAAAAATGTGAAAATAAATAAAACAAATTAAAAATTGCAGACTCGTCGAATCGCTGCTCATCGGAGACGAGGCTCGCAACCGTTGGTTCGACAAGTGCTTCCAGACGATTGTTGATGGTGAGTTGAAATTTTTGGTTTTGAAATTTAAAAATGAAATTTAAAATTGTTTAATTATTTTTACGAGTTAAAAAAAATTATTTTACTTTTTTTTTTTGAATTTTCAATTAAAAATGAATAGAAAATTTTTGAAAACTTGTGAAAATGTTGAATTAATTTTTTTTTGAATTTATTTTCAAATCTAATTTTTATGTTTAAAAACTGAAAAATTTAAAACTCAGAAAAAATGGATAAACAGACAGAAAAAAAATGGGAACGGGGCAGAGGTGGGCGCGCGGGGCATTCTGAGTCGCTCTAGGCCAAACATTCGCTCTAGAGCGGTCGTCTCTTTCTCTGCGTCTCTCACAGTGGCGGCGCTCTCTCGTCGCAAGTCTCGCGAAAAATTGCGGCGGAATAGAGGAGAATTCGGATAACTCCGCGGATACTGATCGGATTGATCTGAAATTTTGGATTCCATTCCGGATCAATAAGAGAATCAATTTAATATAAAATACTTGACACTTTTAGTTGAAAAATTTTTCAAGAAAGCTGGAAAACTAATATTTTTGTACAGGAACTCTAAAAACCGTGTTTTCTCGAAAATTTTCCACGGAAAGTATCTTAAATTTTACATATTCTTATAGAGCTCGTCAAGCTTTACTAACCTATACCTAAATGTTGGAAAATCCGTCAAAAATACTGCCGTCAGAATTGAAAACTTGTCTGCCCAACTGGTCGTTTTTTCATGCGCGTTGGACCGAATGTTGGCGGTTTTTGGACCGCCACGGCTCGGGCTTTCCAGATATCAAGGATCTGACTTCAAAAACGTGTTCCTGACTATTTTTCACATTGGTTAGATTTTTTGCAAATTTTTTGTCTGAAAACTCGCTCTGTACTAAGCGACGAAAGTGCCGCGGCACCCTAAAATTGCCTAAAAAGCCACAGACGAGAGAACCGGCTGGAAGGAGCGTGCCGCCCCGCGTCGCTGCACGCATTGAGAGAATACATCTAACTCCGCGGATACTGATCGGATTGATCTGAAATTTCGGATTCCATTCCGGATCATCGAGAGGATCGTTTTAATATAAAATACTTGATACTTTCAGTGGATTTTTTTTTCAAGAGATCTGAAAAACTGATCGATCAGGTCCAAAACGCTAAAAACCATGTTTTCTCGAAAAATGTCAACTGAAAGTATCAAGTATTTTACATCAAATTGATCCTCTCGATGATCCAGAATGGAATCCAAAATTTGAGATTGATCCGAGCAGTATCCGCGGAGTTAGTTCAATTCTCAAAATGCGCGCGGAGATGCGGGGCGGCACGCTCTCTCCAGCCGGTTCACTCGCCTCAACCTCTGAAAACAGCACCGCGGCACTTTGGCTACCTGGTACGGACCGGGTATTCAACCAAAAAATCTGAAAAAAATCAGGCCAATGTGAAAAATGGTCAAGAACGCGTTTTTGAAGTCAGAACCACGATTTTCCCAAAACCTGGGCCGTGGCGGTCCAAAAACCGTCAAAATTTGGTTCAAAACGCACAAAAAACCGACCGATCGGGCGGACCAGTTTTCTGCTTTTCGTCGCCGTGTCTTTGGACGGAATTGTGAACAATTAAGTATAGGTTTGTAGAGCTCGACGAACTCTATAAGAATATGTAAAAATCATGACACTTTCAGTGGAAAGTTTTTGAGAAAACACGGTTTTTAGAGTTCATGTACAAAAATATCAGTTTTTCAGCTTTCTTGAAAACATTTTGTACTGAAAGTCTCGAGTATTTTAGATTAATTTGATTGTCTTATTGATACGGAATGGAATCCAAAATTTGAGATTGATCTGAGCAGTATCCACCGAGTTAGCCGAATTCCTTGAATGCGCGCAGAGCGGAGCGGTAAACGCGACTGTCGAACCGATCGCTCTCGCACTCTGCGTCTCTCGTTTGCGCTCTACGCTGCTTCCTTCGGCGACACGAGGGACAGCGCGCGCCCACCTCTGGAACGGGGAACGTTTGAAACAAGAAATTCAATTTTTTTTATTGTGGAAATTTCAAAAAAAAATATGGTACGAAAAATATTTAAAAATTGATTGACATTCTGAATAAGAGAAGGCAATTATTTTTAAAAACGTAGAAATAAAAAAAACATGAAAATTGTATTTTTCGAAAAAAAAATTCAAAAAAAAATTTCCGAAAACAGAATATTAAATATTTAAATTACGATTTTTTTCAAAAATTTAATTATTCAATTTTGCAGCCAACGGCCAAGCAACCATCAATTTCGAGCATTCGTGGGGAGACGGAGTCGCCGTTCTCCGTCTAATGGAAGAGTCGTTCAAAGACACGAACAAGAACCATTTCGTGTCTCCAGATGACACCCCGAAGGCGCATAATCCGGCAAATGTGCAGTCGCTGGACTTCAAACTCACCGATTCTCTCCGTCAGAAGATCCAGACGGCCCAGAAGACGCACGTCGCCGCGAACCGCGATCTGGACTTTGCGACGATGGAATTCGAGGGATTGAACAGAGATCTGATCAAGAAGACCAAGTTGTCACCGGACGCCGTCATGCAATTGGCCATTCAAATGGCATTTTATTCGCTTTACAAGGAATTCGTGCCCACCTACGAGTCATGCTCCACTGCCGCGTTCTTGAAGGGAAGAACTGAGTGCATGAGGTGAGATTTTTTTTGAATTAAAAATAAAATTTGAAAAAATTATTTTTTTTTACAATTTTTCACAAATAAATTAAAAAAATAAAATATATATTAAAATTTAAATTTGAAAATTATGCAAAACTTTTAAATTTATTAATTTAAAAAAAAAAAATAGAAAAAAGTTTGGAATATTTCAGATATTTTTTGTTAGTTTTTAAAAATTTATTTTAATTGTATAAATTATTTTTTTTTATTCAATTTTTTTGATAATTAAAAAAAAACTTGCAAAATTTTCAAATATAAAATTTAAAAAATTGAAAGAAAAACTGAAAATTTTAATTTTTAAAAATTTATTTTAATCGTATAAATTAATTTTTTTTCTATTTTTTTTATTCAAAAAATTAGAATTGAAAAGTATTTTTAAATTGGTTTTGTCATTTTTTTTTTTTTAATTTTTAATTCCTGGAAATTTCCAGAAAATTAATTATTATTTATTTTATTTTTTGTTATAAATAATTAAATTTTGTGAGAAATTTAAAAAAAAATGTAAAAAATTATTCAAATTTCTGTTTAAAAAATTCCTTTTTTTTTAAATTTTTCAAAAAATATTGACATTAATTTTCCCTTATTTCTTATCAAATAAATTCCAGATCTGCCACCTCAGCGACCCGCACCGCAACCCTGGCAATTCTGGAAGAAAACCGAAAAGATGTCCGTCAACTGCTCACCGATTGCTCCGCCCAACACTTCCAACTCGTCAAAGAAGCGTCGATGGGTCAAGGATTCGACCGTCATCTGCTCGGA
>LR562771.1:16657-40305 GCA_900536345.3 Caenorhabditis sp. 39 LS-2015
AGTTTTGATCAACTGAAAAGTTGCTTGTAATCACCTCAAAAATCGTTTCCAACCAATAGCTAAGCGAAATCCAAACTTAAGTATAAAATGTTCCCTTGTTAAATTGAAAAAAATATGATTATAATTTTTTATTAGCACTTTCAATAAATTGGAATTAAGTTGGACTAAAAAAAAATTTTTTTTTTTGATTTCTAAAACTTTTGCAAAAAACCTTGTGTTTCAAAAAATTATTACCTGACAGTTAATTAATTTCAAATTTAATGCTTCACTAATAGAGATAGATTTATTGATTTAGGAAAATAGGAAATTAAAAAAAAAAAGGAATTTAGTCTAATGTTTTGAAAAAATTTGAAATAAAAGAGTTATTTTGAATTTTTTTAATTAACCTTTTGAAAAAAAATTGAATTCAAAAAAATTTGAATCTAAAAAATATATTTAATTATTTTTAATTCACTAAATAAGCAAGTTTCTGTATATTTTTTTTTTTAATTGAAAAAATTTCAAAAAGAAACCAATTTGAAAAAAATGAATTTGATTTTTATGATCTATTTTTGAAATTAAACTTTGAAAAAAGTTCAATTTTTGAAAAAAAAAACAGTATTCCTAGAATAAAGCGTTTCATCTGACAATGAGTTTATAAAATATCTTATCTATTCATTCTTTCATTAATTAATTTCAAATCTTATCTCCCCCAATTTTGCAGTCAAAACGCGACGCGGCCGCCTTCTCGCAGGCCCTCCACAAGAGTCTCGACATCCTTCGTGGTCATCTTCTCGAGTCAAAGTGATTCTTTTTTTCTCAAAAATAATTTTTATTTAAAGAAATCACTCGTTTCATGTACCTAGATTTGATGTAAAATTTGAACATTGTCTATTTATTTTTTATCACTTTTTTTTTTCTTTTAATTTTATTGGACCATAGACGTTTCTCTCTCTCTCTCATTTTTCACATGTTCTGCCGTCAAAATTACAGTTTTTCTTTGCTCACGAGTATTAATTTTTGTGTATTCTAGTGTATGCTCACCTCGATGACTTTTTTGTGATAAAATGATAAAATTGGTGTTATCAGTGATTTATTGATTTGTTTCTTTTCATTTTTTCGTTTAATGGTTCCGTTTTGGCCAATTCATTTTTATTTTTTTATTGATTTTTTTTCAAATTTTTAAAAAAGATTTTCTTTATTTTTTTAAATTTAATTTTCAAAAATCTATTTATTTAACCTCAAAAATTGAACTTTTAAATTTAATCCAAATTTTTTTTAAATTTTTAAATAATTTCGATACTTTGTCGAACTGTATTTTTAAATTTTTTTAGGTTTTTTCAAATTTTTTTAAGTATAACTTTTTTTTGCCAATTTTAAAAAATTATACAAATTCTAAATCAATTTCAACATTTTTATCTCAAATTTTTCAATTTGAAATTTGAAATTTCAATATTTTTTGAAATTTTAAAATTGATTAAATTCTAATCAAAGTAATTTTTAAAAATATTTAAAAATCTGTTTCAAAAAAATGATTTTTAAAAACCAATAATTAGATTTTTAGTACGTCTTTTCATTTTTCTTAGTGTTAAATATTTTTTTCAAAATTGAGAAAAAATAATTTCAAGGAATTTACTTTGAATTTTTGAATTTGAATTTTAATTATGTGAAAAATATTTTTTTTTTAAATTCAATTTTGAGATTTTTTAAAAATCACCATTAGCTTTTACAAATCCAATTTCAAAAAATACGACATTTTTCCCTTGCAAATTTATGATTTTTTCCAGGCAACATGGCAGAAATCCGCTCGGAAATGGTCGAGGCGGCTCGGAAATTCATGCTGACCCCAAAAGTCAAGGAGACGCCATTCGAAGAACAGAGGCAGTTTCTGATCGGAAAAGGAGTGACCGACGCGGAGATTTCCGAAGCCAGAGCGTCGATTCCGCCGGAACAGTTGAGAAGTGATATTGGAGGACTGACCGTTGGACATGGTGCATCGTCGGCCGGAATGGTTATGGGACAACAGCAACAGCAGAATGGGTGAGTGGGGGGGGGGAAACAGAACAAGAGGTCATATTGAAGAAAAGTTTTTCATTTTCAATAATAATTAAATTTGAATCAGCAAATAAATTTTTTCAAAAAAAAACGTTTTGCAAAAAAAAAATTAAAAATTTGTTAAAAATTAAAATTTTCATTTTAAATGATGAAAAAAAATTAATGAGTTATTATGCGTTCCCGAAATCGTAAGAGTTGAGATTCAAACGCGGCATCGCGTCCCGCCACGATTTCCTCTTTTTTTAGTAAAACTACGGTAGAATCCACCGTAGTTTTACTAAAATCTAAGGAAATCGTGGCGGGACCCAGCCGCGTTTGAAATCTCAACTCTTACGATCTCAGGAACGCATAATAAAGCAATTTTGTTTTTTTTTTATATTTAAATTTTATTTCACTCACCCAATTTTTAAATTTAATGAAAAATTTGAATTTTCGAAAATAAAGTTGAAAATTTAAAAAAAAAAAAAAGAGGAAAATAAGTTATTTTAAAAAAATTATTAAATTTGAAAAAAATTAAATTTTATTTTTTTGGCAAAGATTATTTTTGGAAATGGTGAAATTTTATTTTTTTTAAATACTGAAAAAAAAAACAATTTAAAAATTTTATTTTAAGAAAAAAACAGAAAGTGAATTTATGTATAAGTAATCCTAATTTTTTTGAAAAAAAAAACATTAAAAAATATTTTTTAGCAGAAGCAAATTTGTTATTAATTTTAAGTAGAAATTTAATTTCGCTGATCTATTTTTTTATTATTTAAAATTTTTAAAAAATGAATTCAAAAAAATCAAGTGAAAAATTTAAAAAAAAAACATAGAGAAATATGATAAATTGAAATTTTATTTTTTTAATTTTATTTTTAATTTGCAGATATTGTGAAATTTATTTCTTTTTTGAGTTTCAAAAAATTTCATTAATTTTTTAAAATTTTGTTTCATATAAAAAATATTTTAATATTTTTTATTTTTCATTTTCAGCATCGTCTCATTCGCCCAATCAGCCGTAGTCCTCGGATCGATATCCTATGCCGGATATCGATTTGTTCGATCTTATGTCTTGCCACGATTCTTTGATATTCCGGATCCGGCGACAGAGGAAATTCGACAGTTACAGGTGGGAAAATATTTGAAAAAAAAAATTCAATTTTTTTTTTTAATTATCGATTTTTTATCGAATTATTCAATTCATCGATTTCCTTCCCTTTGCAGTCGCAAGTGAATGATTTGCAAAATTCGATAAAATTCATAATGGACTCTGTCTCGCAAACGACACAACAACTGGCGACTCAACAAGCGGAAATATCGAGAGCACTGTACTCGGTGGCCAATCGAGATGCCGATTTGAATCGCGTTGAGGTGGGGTTTTATGATTTTTGAATTTAAAAATTCTCATTTTTTTTGACGAAAAAAATGTACATTTAAAACAATTATTACCAGATTCAAACGAATTTGCACTTTTCACCGTGTGTTTTTCCAAAATATTTTTTCGCGCCGACGAAAATATGAATTTTGTACCTGACTCCCCAACGGGACCCATCGGGCGCCTAATTGCGGACATCGCCACTTCGTTTGAATCTGGTAATAATTTTCACATAAAAAAATTTAAATTTCTGTTTCAACGATCCCCTTTTTCAAGTGATGGTTTTTTTTCATATTACATCGTCTTTAAATACGTATTTTCTTGTTCAAAATTTTTCTGTGATTTGAACAGAAGTATGAAACATGTTTTTTAAATAATTTTTTTGGTTCAGGTTAAATAGCAAAAAAAGCATTTTAATTTGAAAAAATCATTTTTCACATTAAAAAAATTTAAATTCCTGTTTCAATTATCCCTTTTTTCAAGTGATTGTTTTTGTGCATATTAGGTCATCGATATAGCAATATTTTTTTGTTTCAAATTTTTGAAATCTTCAAAAATAAAATTATATTTAAAAAAGTTGTTTTTTTTTTGAAACTAAATTTTTTTAATAGGGTTAGAAGTATTTAGGAGATATTTTTAAAAATTTTATTTTATAATTAATTAAATTTGTAAATTTAATTAATAATTAAAAATGAGATTTAAAGAGAAGTGTGAGATATGTTTAAAAAATATTTTTGAAAAAAATAATTTTCAAGTTTCAAAAATATTCGAATTAAACAATTATTAATTATAATTTTCATTCAATGTGACCCTCACTTTGTGTGAATAAATTTTTAATTTGACTGCGAAGTTGAAAAACAATTTTTCAAATATATGAATCTACAATTTTTTCTTAAAATTTTATTTTGTTAAAAAAAATCGCTAATTTATTGTCAAATTATTGTTTTTTTTTATTCACAAAATATTTATTTCTTTCATTTTTCAGAGCGGCATCTCAACAATCAAAAGTCTGCTGCTAAGCCAACACAATTTCGCGCCAATCGTCACTCCAAGCGTCACTTCGGCGATTCCCTCGTGGCAACAGGTAAGAGAAAAATAGAAATACAGTTTCAAGAAAATATTTTAGAATGAACAAAAGCAGGGAAGTTAATTCTTCGATATATCTCTTGAAATAAAAAATTATATTTTTTTTATTCAATTTTTTTTGAAGAAATTTTAAATTCGGTTTATTACAAAAAAAATAATAATTGGGACTCTATTTTCCATTTCGATTTCCATTTCAAAATTTATATTAATTTAGAAAATTTAGCACTGTGAGAAAAAAATAAAAAATTGATATTCAAATTTTTAACTTGTAAAATTTTTTTCTCTGTTTCAATTTTGTTTAATTTTTGTTGAAATGGAATTCAGCTAGTTCCACGTAGGCCGCATGTGTTAAACATTTGTTAAAAAATTTTTATTTTTATTTTTCAGAGTGCCATTCCCACATCAGCCAGTTCGATGACGACCACGACGACTTCTGAAGCGGCATCTGGATATGCCACGCCCCCTGCGAATTTCAAGGAGGCTTCTTTGGCTGATGAACTGGCCGGAATCGATGACTTGGAACAGGATATTTAAAGAAAAAATATGAATTTGGAATTTTGAATTTCACTTTTTTTTGCGAAATTTGAAACTAAAAAAACTGAAATTTTGCAAAAAATCCAAATCCAGAATTTTATTTTCCGAAAAAAAAAATTAATTTTCATTTTTTTTTGCATTTGTATATATTCGTCATACCCCAATTCTCATAGAGATTCTAGTTTTTCTTTGTATTTTTTCACAACATTCCTAAAAAATTCTTGTGCCAATTCCCCCTAAACGCTCACTTTTTTGTCAACATTCCAAAGATTTTTTTTTGAATTTTTTTGCATTTAAATATTTACGGAAAACTTTTTATCGTGTGATTTATTAAATACGGATTTAATAATAAAATGTGATTTTTTTCAAAATTATTTTTGTAGAAGGTTTTTACGGTGAACTTATCCAAATTTATCAATTTAAAAAAAATTGGAAAAAAATAATTTTCATAATCGGAATAATTATGGTTTTTGCTCTAATTTGAAATTGGCAGTTTTTTTTTAAAATTCGGAATTTTGAAATTTTCATTGTTCTTTTTTTTAATTTTACAATTATTTAACGATTCTTTTTTAAATCAAATTATTAATTTTTTCATCAAATTCAGATTATTTTGGAAAGATTTACAGTTTCAAAAAATATTTCAATTGAAATTTACTGTTTAAACTTGCTCTCAAATCGGACTCGAAGCGAATTTTTCGAAAAATCGATAAAATCCAAAATGATGCAATTTTATTGATTTTTTTCAAAATAAAACAAAATAACTTTTTGTTAATGATTTTTTTCAAAGTTTTTGCAAATTTAAATGCGCATTCATTTTGTTTTTTCCATTTTCAGAAGCATAATGAACAAATCGATTTCCGTCGGAATTCCAATTTTTCGTCGATTTTTGAGTTTTTCGCCGAGGAATTCGAAGCGAATTGCTGGAGGAGAAGGCGAAAATCGAGCTGATACTGGTTAGTTTTTTTTTTTAATTTTGTTGGTAAAAAATTAGTTTTGAAAGAAAATCAAATTTAAAACAATAAAAATGAAATGAAAAAAAGAAAAATTGTTTGAATTAATTTAAATTAAAAAACATTAATTTTGAAAATGGAAAGTTGATGTATTGTGTCCAAATGTTCAAGTAAAATGGAAAAAAAAATTGAAACCGATATAATATTTTGTAAAAAAAATAAATAGAAATAAATCAATTTGTTACGAAATATTTGAAAAAATGATTTTTTTACGAAAAAAAAGTTAAAAAATATTTTTAATGAAAATAAAATATTTTTTAAAAATTCGAAAAGTGATAAAATACAGAATTTCAAAAAAATAATTTTTTTTAAAGAATTGAAAAATATTTTTAAAATCAATGCTAGAAAAATTTAAATAAAACTTTTTTTGGAAAAAAAAAGAAATTAAAAAAAAATTTAATTGTAAATTTTTTGAAAAAATCAAAAAAAAATCGCTGAAAAAAATTGATTCAATAAATAAGTTTTACTTTTTTAAGATTATTTATTTATTTAAAAAAAATTAAGAAATCATTTTGAATAAAAAATAAAAATAAAACATTTTCAATAAAAAATATTCGAAAAAACCTTTAAAAAATTAAAAAATTCACACGCTATCAATTAGTTGACCCGCTTCCTCTTCTGTTTCGTAGTCCTCCGAATCGGATATCGATCCCTGACGGACTTCTCGGCGAGTTCCGCCAGAATAGAAGTGATCTCGAAGACACTTTTGAAGCACGTGTATTTCGCCGAGAAGCCCATCAATTCTTTGATTCCGACACTGAAATTGTAGACGTTCTCGACGATGCTCTCTCCGCGTCTCGACAGCGAATTTGCGGGTTCTTCTGATTTCTCTCTTTCCGAATCAGAATCGCGAGCGAATAGGGATTCTAGAGCGGCGACGTTTCCTTCTGATGGGCCTTCTGAATTCGTCGGATTCATTCCAATGTCTTCTGGAGTTAGGGCACAAATCGCACGACCTACTTCGACCCAACGGTCTTCGATCTGAAAATTTCGGGGTTTTTTTGGATTATCAACCACTCAGCGAATAGTGTTGAATTGTAATAATTCTTTTTTGAAAATTCAATTTTGAAACCGCAAATTTTTAATTTCAAAAACTAAATTTTTAGTTATTTGTTTCCGCAAAAAACGACACCCCAATAGGGCCAAATGATGGGGAAAAAATTTGAAAAAATGGAAATCTGAAAATTTAATTTTTTTTAAAAATTTTTATAGTTTATTCAAATTTTTAATTATTTTATTTATTTTTTATTGGACTTATTCAAAAATTAATTTTTTTTTTAATTTTGACGAAATTGATGAAATTATTCAAATTTTTTTTTAAAAATTCCGTTTTTTTTTCATTAAAAAAAAATTAATCCCGGTTTCAAATTTTCGTGTTTTTATTGAAATTTTTTTTGAAAATTTAGTGCGTGAAAGAAACATGGGAAGAAAATTTGTCAGAATAATTTTTTTTAAAAACTGAATTTTAAAAACAAATTTTATCAATTTAAATTTAATGAATAATTTTTAATCATCGATTCCTAAATTAAGAGAATAAAAAATAAAAAGTTGACTTTCTTCAAAAATTTATTTTATTTAAATTTAAAAAATGCAATGAACATGCTTAATTTTTAATTTTATTTCGAAATCACAGATTTTTTAGTTTTTTGTCGGTTTTTTTACGATTTTCATGTATGTTTCGAGTGAAAATGCTTCGTTCAAATCGTTTTTAAGCATTTTCACTCGAAACATACATGAAAATCGTAAAAAAACCGACAAAAAACTAAAAAATCTGTGATTTCGAAATAAAATTGAAAACTAGCAAGCCACGCCCCTTCCACCGTAGTTTTTCATTTAATAAACACGAAATCGCTGCGAGACCCATGATACCTGTTTCCTGGTCCATTCCTCCTTAATCATGGCCCTCTCCTTGTGCTGCCGCTTCCGATCGATCCGTTCGTCCATATAAACCACCGATTTCTGATTCACCTGACACAATGATGAAGTCAACCCGTAGCAATTCGAAAACACAGTGCCACGAGCCTGATCATTCATCAGTTTTTTGAAATTCTCCACAAAATTGTGGACACCGGCGACGATTGTCTCTCCGCTGACTCCTTCCTCCGTTTCGGGTGCTGGCGGACGGTCGAGGTCGAAATCTTCGGGGAAAATGTCACAAACTGCCTTCCCAATCGCCACCCAACGGTTTTCGTTCTGGGAATAATTTTTTGGATTTTTGGAAATTTAAATTCTGATTTTTTTCAAAATTTAAAAGCATTTTTGTAAATAGTTTTTTTGAGATTTTTTTTCTAAAAATTTGAAAAATATGAAAAAAAATAGAAATTTTGCTGGAATTTTCTGAAAATGTGAAAAATAACAAAATTTGCAAATTTTTCGAAAAAAAATTAAATGTTTGAAATTACACTTGATCATCATTGTTGTCAAAAAAAATGTTTTATTGAATTTAAAAAATCAAGAATTTGAATTTTTTTTTTATTTTTTGAAATTTTTTCCGAAAATTTGCAATTTGAACAAATTTTTCAAAGAAAAATTATTTAAATCAAATTTTTTTTATTCAATTACTTTGTTTATTATGGATGTAGAAATTATGAAAAATTGAATTCATATTTCACTGAAAAATCGATATTCCCGAATTTTTAAAATGTTTCTTTTAATTTTAATTTACAAAATAATTCGACTAGTGTTTTTTTCTAAAATGAATTTAAAAATGAGACTTTCGTCAAAAAATAAATTAAAACTTAATTATCTAAAAAAATGAAAACTCGCTTCTAAATTTTTTTAAAAGTTGACTTATCGATTTTTTCAAAATATTTAAAAAATTAAAATTTTTCACAAATTTCTAAATTTTCCTTTTTTTCCACATAATTCGAATGCTCACCTTAATCCGCTCCACCTCCATCTTCTGCGCCTTCTTCTTCGCCTCTTCTTCTATCGCTTTCCTTCTTTTCTCCTCCAACTCCTCTTTTGTGTACACCGCACACCGATAGGCTTTTCGAGTCGATGGAAACAATTTTGTTTCGATGCTGAACAGTTCGGCTAGTTGGATTTCCTGTAAAAATTTGAATATTGAAATTCAATTTTTTTGTTAAAACTTTCCAATATATTTATAAAATTTCTAAAAAATTGAATAGTTTTTTTTTTCAATTTTCATGCTGTGACATAGAACGTGGTACTAGGGGTTGACAAATAAAAGTTTTTTTTAATTGATTTTTGAAACTTGAAATTTTCTAGTTGAAAAAACTAAATATTGTAAAAAGAATTTCAAAATTTTTAATTTTTTCCCCAATTTTTCGAAATTTTATTTGATAAATATTTAAAAAATTAAAAATGATTTTTTTCACTGAAAAATTGATTGAATTTTTT
Source organism: Caenorhabditis sp. 39 LS-2015 (assembly GCA_900536345.3). Taxonomy (NCBI): domain Eukaryota; kingdom Metazoa; phylum Nematoda; class Chromadorea; order Rhabditida; family Rhabditidae; genus Caenorhabditis; species Caenorhabditis waitukubuli. The sequence continues at coordinate 26,042 of LR562771.1, forward strand.
CGGAAAAAATCTGTTTAAAGGAATAATTTTTTTGAATAATCGATGAATGATAAATATAAATTAACTATTATCACAAATTGCCAAATTAACAAAAAAACTGATTTGAATTTAAATTTTTATAAAAATTCCGTCCAAAAATGTCAAAAAAATGAGTTAGAATTAAAAAAAAAAAACGAAAAAAATTTAGAAAAAATAAAATATTATTTTAAATTTGCAAAAATAATAATTTAAAAAAAAAATATTTTTTTCGCATTTTTAAAAATGTTTTATTCATTTTTTTTTGACGTTTTCGGAATTTTTTAATCAATCAAAATTAAACCTTACCGGATTTCCGTACTTCGCCAATTCCCACTTCCTCTGTTCTTCCGACATTCTCCGAAGCGCTTCCAACCTTTGCACCGCCTCTTTTCTCGATTTCACCAGCTCTCTTCTCTTCTCTTCACGCACTTTTTGCGCTTCTTCGGCGACTCGTTGAGCTGCTGAAATCAATTTTAATAAATCAAATGTTCTACCAAAAATTAATTTAAAAAATAAAAAACTCACCACTTTTATATTGAAAATCCGGTTTTTTCTCGTTGAAGTCCATTTTTAAGGTGAAATTAACTGAAAAATTTGATTTTTCTTCCCATTTCTATCGATAAAAGCAAAAAATCCGGTGAAAAATGGCAAAAAATCAATTGGAATTGTACTTGAAAATAAAAGAAAAGCGGGTGCGGAAGAGGAAATCTGCGGCCGCGGCCACCGATTCCAATGCGATTCGCCGGCCGTTGGAGAGTGCGGTGGAGCGCGTTTGCTTGCGGAACGGTGGCTGTGTGAAGAAGAGAAATTTTATTGGAAATTTAGGAAAATTCAGTGAATTTGTGTGGTTTAAAGGAAAATTTGCTCATTGATTTTTAAAATTTGAGTTTAATTTTTTGGGAAAATTGAAAAAAAAAATTTTTTTTAATTAGTTTTATAAAAAAAATTTTTATGAGGTTTGAAACAATTTTTATTCAGATTTTCAAAAATTTATCCAAATGACGAAAAAAATGTGAACTTAGTTTTTTTTTTTGAAAACTAGCATTTTTCTTAATCGTGCGACAATCAAACACTAAAATTCAAATTTTTTTTTTGAAAAACTAATTTTTTTTTAATTTCAAGATACCTTGAAATTTTTTTTTGAATTCTGTGAAAATTAATTAATTTTTTAAATTGTATCCAGTTAAATATTTAATTTCAATTTTTCCTTAAAAATCAGATTTTTCTCCTAATTTTTCTCTTTTTAATTTTTTCTCCTAATTTTTTCTCTTTTCAGGAGTACTCGATGGATGGCACATGAACCCGCTTGGCGAGTCGGATATGTCCGATCGAAGCCGTATTTCGATGCTTTCGACCGAAATGTTGGAAGCCAAACAGATCGGAGTTCGCGGACTTTCGTGCTATGGATTCCGGCTGATTGATGGATCGTTTTTGTGGGTTTTTCTGGAGTTTTAGTGGAAAAAACAGGGAAAATACTTTTTTTGGCAAATTTTTGAGATTAAAGTCGGAAAAAATATTTTTTTTAATATTTAAAAAAATTATTAAATTTCATTTTTTTGAATTTTTATGATAATCGTAGAGTATTTTTGGAATATAATTAAATAATAATTAATTATCCAAAAAAAACTTTATTTACAGGAAAGTATTGCAATAACTGTCAAAAGAAAAATATAAAAATTTCAAATTTTTACTGAAAAAATTGAAATTTTTTCATTTTTTCATTCAAAACTCGATTTTTTTCAAATTTTCTTCCCTTCCAGATACGGCCCGATTGCTCTTTTCCCAAAAACCGCCCTTTCCTGGCGAGTTCCGACTCCCGAAGACATTTCTCCCCGATCTCTCGCTCTTTTTGCGGCCCTCGAACCGAAAATTGACATTTTGGTGCTGGGAGTTGGTGATAAAAAGAATATTGATAAGTGAGTTGCTTTTTTATAAATTAATTTGATTATTTTGGGAAAATAGCGAAAAATCGATTTAAAATTGGAGAATGAATTTTTTCTAATTTTTCATTTTTTTTTTCTGAAAAAAAACATTAATTTTATTAATTTTTAATTTTTTTTTTTAAATCTGTAAATTTGAATTTGAATTTGAAAAAAAACTAGTTTGCTAAATTTGATATCGATTTTTAAATGTCCAAATTAAAAAAAAAAATTAAAAATCGCAGAGTCCGCGCCAAAGTCGCTCCGTTCCTTCGTGAACACAAAATCGGACTGGAAATTATGGATACGGTAGGTCCGATGGTACTACAGTATCCCTACAGTATCCCTCTGAATTCCAGGAAGACGCCATCGCCACATTCAATTTTTTGAATGCCGAAGGACGATATGTCGGAGCGGCACTGTATCCGCCGGATGATATGGTCGTCACTGATAAGGAGTACGGTAGAGCATTGGCATTGTTGAAGGGATGGGATACGGTACGTTGAAAGAACAATCAAATTGAATAATTTTAAAAAAAAACGTTTTATTCAATTTTTAGAAAGTTTTCAAAAAAAATTTAAAAATCACAAATGTTACAAATATTTTTTATTTAATTTTTCAAAAAGTAAATTTTTTTAATTTTTAAAATTTGTCTAAAATTATTAGATATTTTGAGAAAAAATTCAGTAGTTTACAGAAAATTTGAAAAATTGAATTTCAATCAAAATTGTCAAATTTTAATTTAAAATTTGATTTTTGAAATTTATTTTCGAAATTAATATTTTAATTTTCAATTTTTAAATTTTACCGCCTCATTTTCAAAAACTTATTTCAATCTTAAAAATTTAAAAATATACAAAACATTTTCTTTATTTTCTGTGTTCTATGCCTGACCAAATCATCAAAAGTATGTATCTGCAATAAATTAAAATTTTTGAAACTGAATTTTTTTGTAACTGTTTAAAAATGTCTAAATTGTTTCCAAACCTAAATTTTGTTCCAAATTAGCATTTTCAGGTAGAGGAGAATCCGATGCTGACCGGACTGTCGGACACGATCAGCGAAGCCGAGGATCTGGTGAAACGACTGTGGAGTGGAGACGAGAAATCGTGGCAGGACGCCAGGAAAAAGGTGAACTTTTCATTTTCGAAATCTTTTAAAAAATTTGGAAAACTCTGTGTTAATTTAAATTTTGAAAAATTGAAAATCAATATTATTTTTCCAAGTGCAATTTTTTGAACTTTTGAATTTTTTGATCTGTATTAACAAAAAATGAAGATATTTTTTTCATTTAAAAAATATTTTTTAATTAGTGGCAAATATTTTATTCTGATTATTAAAAACCCATTTTCAATTATTCTTCAGGTCCTTGAATCCCCATCGGAACGTGAAGAACGAATGGAATTGGAGACGGAGGAGAATGATAAGAAGAAGAGAATTGAGTGATAAGGAATTGTTGGGAAGTGTTTTTTTAGAATGAGCTTTATTTTTCTTTAAATATTGATTTTTTAGAAATTGTTGAGTTAAATGTTCCATTGAAAATTAGGTTGTTTTCGTTATTTTTAAATCAAAAAAATTACATTTTAATTTTAAATTTAAAAAATTAAAAAAAAAACCAGGCCATTCTGTCATAAAAATTTATTAAAAATTCGAAATGAAATCGCAAAAAGATATATTATAAAAATATAAAAAATTAAATTCAAAGAGAATTTTCAAAAACAGAAAAAGAAAAAAGTCATAAATATTTGACTAGTATGCCATTTACCCAGAGAAAATTTGAAAAAAAATTCAAAAAAATCAAAATTATTCACAAAAAAATCGATAAAAACTCATTATGGTTTCGGAAAATGCGGGGACTGATGATAAAAGTTCTGGTTGACAATTTGACTGTTTCCGTAGGCAAAATGGGTCATTGGCATGGAATTTGCAGCCGGAAAGCATGGCGATTGGAATGGGGTGGAATGGAGAGATGGACAACACGAACAGGGAGTCGATTCGCAGAAAGACGGGGATCGGTGGGAAGATGAAGAGGACGGAGGACTCGATTCGGATGACAGTTGGAACGAGAGCGACGCGATGTAGCTGGAAAAATGATAATTTAGAAAAAAAAATTAAAAGTTTGAATTTTTATGAAATTTTTATTGAAAATAATGATACTTTTTTGAAAAAAATTAAATTTGAAATTTGAATTTTTTTACTATTTAGGAAATATTTTTTAATTTATATTTATTCAATATTCGATTCCAAATAATTCAAATTTTAATATTCGATAGATTTTCGAAAATAGATTTTTTTAGAAATACAATTTAAATAAAAAAAATTTAAAGCTTTTTTGTTTTTTTTTAATATTTAAAAAATGTATATAATGCGTTCCTGAGATCATAAGAGTTGAGATTTCAAACGCGGCCGGGTCCCGCAACGATTTCCTTATTTTTTAGTAAAACTACGGTGGATTCTACCGTAGTTTTACAAAAAAAAGAGAAAATCGTGGTGGGACGCGATGCCGCGTTTGAATCTCAACTCACTTTTCAATTTTTGAAAAATTTGCAGATTCAGAAAAAAATCAAAAGAAAACAAATTTTTAAAATTTTATTCCAACAGCCGTATTTCAAAATTTTGTTTTTTTTTTCAATTTTCCAAAATTTCTAAAAATTATTTTTAATTGTCTAAATTTTCTAATATTAGTTTTCAACAAAAGTTCTAAAAAATAACGTCACCTCAAAATTTCTGAAAAATCACAATTTCAAAAAAAAAATTCAATAAAAAAAAATTTAATTTTAAAATATTATGTAAAAATGAAAACTTCGCATTTCAAAAATTTTTCTAAATATTTTTGTAACTCACTCTTGTGCCTTTCTCAATGTCTCAATTTTCGTCATTTTCGGCTCATCTGGAAGCGACGGAAGAATGGTTCGAAGGTGTTCCAGGGCGTCGTTCAGACTGTTCATACGACGACGCTCACGAGCGTTTGCCTGCAATAATTTTTTTCCAAACATTTTTGAAAATAAAAATTTTCAATTAACGGCAATTTTTTTCAGAAAATTTTGCTTGAAAGCAAAAATGAAAAAAATAACCAAAAGGTTTCAGAATTTTCGAAATGTCGAAATTTTTCAACAAAATTTTTTTTTCCCAAATTTCCTATTTTTAATTAAAAAAATGGAATGAAAATTGTATTGTATTTGTTTGCAATTGAAAAATTAATAAACCTGTTTTTTTAAATCTCTCTTTTTGCGTATTTTTAAAAATTTCAAAAATAAAATAATTCAATTTTTTTTCAATTTTTTCGAAAACATAATTTTTTTAAATCAATATTCCTTCATTTTTTTTCTTCAATTCTTACAATTCCTCACCTTATCCCTTCTGACAGTTTTGGCTCTTTCAATTGTCGCTGGACTTCTCTTTCGGCACCGATACTTTCTCTTTTCCCGCTTCACTGCCACTTTCGGAGTGGGCGGAGCTTCGGAATCCTGGAGAAGAAAGTTTTGAAATATATAAAATGAAATAAATATGATATTTAAAAAAAAGAATCAGGAAAATTAACAAAAATTGGAAAAAAACAATGAAATTTTTTTAGAAGTTTTTGGGAAAAAATCAATAATTTTTTTTTCAATTTTTCATTTTAATCTTTGATTTTTTTCTTCTAAATTAGTAAGTATTTCCTAGTTAAAATTAATTTGCTTATTCACAAAATAAAATCTCCCTACCTTATCAAAATCGTCTTGATCATCATATTGTTGATGCTGATCGACAAAGTATCCGTGATGGTTGAAATGCGCCATTTGCTGGTTTTCAGATGACATTCTGGAATTTGCTTTAAAAATTGAGAAAAAGTGAAAAAAATATTCTGTAAGATGAAGGAAAAATAAAGAGAATTAAAAAATTCTGATTTTTTTTAATTTAGAAAAAAAATGAAATACTAAAATAATTAATTAATCTAAACTAAATAAAAAACTTGTGAAAAATATTTTTTTTAAATCTCTTCAAAGGTTTTTTTAGATTAATATTTACAAAAATTCGAAAATTGAATTTGACCTTTTAATTTTTTTAGAAAAATGAAATTATAATTTTTGATCTACAGAGAAAGGTCAAAAAAAAAATTCAAAGCAAAAATTAGAATTTTAAAAAATCAGAAAACCATTCGAATCATTTTAAAATAGTTCAGAAAAGAATATAGAAATCAGAAAAATAAGAAAATACGTTCAGATGAGTTTCAGAACTTTCAGTCTTTATTTTAAAAAAATCAGAAGACGACGTCCGCCTGCCATCCACCACCGCTACCCGAATGATGAATAAAAAACTAACATCCATCCCATCCTCGTCTCCCCGCCTCCTTCCCCTCCTCTATTCATCCCCACATGTGCCAACAATTACAAATGGGCGGAGTCTAACCGTAAGTGGGCGGGGCTTGATGGCAGGGGGTGAGAACTGGATTCCGGAAGGAAGGAAGGAACGAATGTGAAGGAGGAATAAGGTGCGAACGATCATATGCCTTCGGTATGCTCAAAAGGGGATACGATACCGGAAGTGCGAGTTGGAATGTGGAGGAGAGATGGAGGGTGTGAATTGGAGGAAAGAGAAGGAGAGGGGGAAGGGGTGAGAAGAGATGAGAAAATACATTTTAATCAACGGGACAACGGTTAAACGACCAAATGAACAATTGGAAGAAAAAATTGAAAATTTGAAAAGATACGATTTTTTGAAACTGAAAAATTTCACAATTGTTAATTAAAATTTAAAAAAAAAAAATCATTTGATTCAAAATTAAATGAGAGTCTTTCTAAACTAGGTTTTATGAAAACCAGTTATATTTTTTTATTGAATCCGAAAATTTCTATTTTTTTACATCAATTTTCGAAATAAAAATTTAATTTAAAAATCGAATTATTTAAAAAATTAATTTAAAACCACACGGAATAAAAAAAATAGATTTTCATGGAAACCGGCTAGATTTTTTTCGTTTCTCAAACTGAATTTTTTAATTGAAAAAAAGTTATTACACGTTTCACGGCAAGGTAGCCCAAGGGAAGAGAAATTTTAAGTTAGGTCACTCACGTGTAAAAGTACTCATAATGACAATTTATTTCGAGCTCACGTGTAAATTTACGTGAGTGGCCTAACTTTTAAGTTAACGCAAATTTCTCTTCCCTTGGGCTACCTTGCCGTGAAACGTGTAATACTTACAATTGAATTTTATCTTAAAATTTTGAATTAATCATATTACGCCGAGTAAAAATATTGATTTTTATGAAAATCACCTGGAATAGTTTTTTTTTGTTGATAGGTTAGAAAAATTGGGATTTTATTTACCAAATACATTTTTTAAAATCAACTATCGAAGCGTGTTTCATACTGGAAAATCAATAAAACATCGAATTGACATAATTTTCTTGAAACTGACGAAAAATGGGAAATTTAGTAGTCTACTTTTTTTCCCAATTCTAAAAAAATATTGGGTTTGAGAGATGAGAAAAGTGTCTTTAATTAAGGATGTATACACTTATTGAAAAAAAACGATTAAAAGTGAAAGGACAGTTTTGTTTTGAAACTGCAAATTTAAGGACATTTTTTGTTAATTGTTTCGTTTTTTTCGAGTTTCATCAATTAAAAATAAATTTCAAATCAATCTCACTAAAAAATTGCCAGAAACCCATAGAAAACGGATAAAAAACAAATTTTTCGAGAAAAAATAAATAAAAATATTCTAGGGTACCTGCCGAATTCGGGGCAGGACCGTAGTTCTGCAACAAATAACAAATCACATTTTAAGCCAAAAATTGAAAATTTTCCGTCTTTACGAGACTTGATATTGACTCTAACTAATTGTTGAATTTTTTTCAAAATTTTGAAACCGAAAAAAAACAGTTTTAATTTTTTTTTAAATTAATTTCTTTCCATGTTCATTCGTCCACAAATTTCACAAAATAAATATTAAAAATTAAAAAAAAACGCATTTTCCTTTTTTTTACTGTTACTCTTTAACGAAAACAATATCGTAATAACAACATTTTTTAGTTCGCAAAGTACTACATGATTCACGTCAAGGTCGCCCGGGAGCCTAGCTTTTACAGATAGAAAATCTCTTTTCCTTGGGCTACTCCCAAGTGAAACGTGTAATAAAAACCTAGGTCTCTCCCTGTAGCATAAGCTAATCCCCAATTCGTCATACCAGGTGCTTTTCTGACTCCATCCCTCCCCCCAGTACAGTAGTTGTTTGTTTTCGGTATAATCCCCCCGATGACACCTAATAGGATTAGAATGGGAGAGGGGGGACTGTTGGATCAACTATCCCCAGGGGTCATTGGGTAATATGTCAATGAGCCAGAAAAGGGAGAAAAAGAAAGGGAAAGAGAAAAAGCATCTGTTGAGGGGTGGGAGATTAGGAGGAGAAGAAAAAGAAAAAGATTTAGGGGGAGGAGGGGGTGTAAAATTAGAAGGAATTGGGAGAATGGTTTTTTTGATAAATTATTTTACAATTATTTTGAGAATTTTTTCAAAAATGTAATTTTACGAATAAATTGCGAAAAATAATGGAAAATTAACAAATTTTGATTTTTTTTTCATTTTTGAATTGACATTCAAATTTTTAAAAAATTAGAAGAAAATTCAGTTCCAAAAAAATTTGAAATTTTGGAAAATTATTATTTTTTGTTCTTTTGGGCTATCTATTTATGTTTTTAATTTTTAATCTATTTCAGAACTGAATTTAAAAAAAAATTATAAAATTGTAGGTTCCAATTTTTCAATACATTTTACAATTAAATTAAATCAATTCAATCAATCAATTAAATCAATCAATAAATCAATTAAATTAAATTAAATTAAATTAAGTTAAATTTTGAAAAAAAATGAAATTGAAGTTTTTTAAAATTAAAGCAATAATTTTTTTTAACTTACTACATAGAAATCCAGTTTTCAAATGAACAGCAATAAATGAATTTAATTTTTCAAAATTAGAATTTTTTTTTGAACTCAAAGAAAAAGTAGCTTCAATTGTTTTTTTTTTTGAAATTTAATTAATATTTGAAAATTCAAAAAAATCAGGATCTAGTTTTTTTTGAATGAGAAACTTGAAAATTCGAAAAAAATTGTAAAAATTTTGAAACTGATTTTTTTTTGAAAAATTCCCATTCCAAATCAACCTCACAGTATCCCAATCCAATCGTGGCGAGACCCTAAATCAGCGAATCATTCGTCCGCGAACGAACGAAACAACCAGATTTGGCACTATTCCAAGTGACAGAAGCTCGAGATTAGGTCGTCAAAAACGCCAATTGAATCTCATCGAAAATGGGAGAGAGCGAGAGAGTGAGTGATGGTGAGAGACGCAGACACTACGAGACGTCCGTTTAACACTATACGCTAAATGAGGCGATTGAATCGCAAATTTATGGGTTTTTTTGGGGAATTTTCATGCGATTTTTATGAGGAATTGGGTTGATTTTTAACACACACCGTTTCGATTTCCCAGGGGATTGATTATGATACGGTATTTAGTTTTTCGCTTCGAGACCCTAAGAATTTTTTGAGTTTTTGAGCTGCGTACATTCAAAGTTTCCAGTAGGTACGCAGCCAAATATTTGAAACAATCAATTTGTTTTTCAATTTTTCGTCGTGAGATCCAAAACCTAAAATGTGTAGATTGTGGTAGGGTGTAAACGGAAGAGGAAGAGGTGTGAAATTGGGAAATGTGATGGTTTTTTAGGGGTGTGATTTTTTGGGAAATTAAAAAAAATTGCTAATATTCTTTTGAAATTCTAATTTATTTACAATAATTTATTTTATGTGTGAAAAAAAGATTTGGCAAAAATTGATAAAGCTAATTTTTAAAAATGATTTTGATCAATTTCAATTTTTTTTTAAATTTAAAAAACTTGATTAAGGACTCTTGCGGGTCCTCTATATCATTTCATATTTTATTTGTCGACTTCTAATGTCTTGTTTTATATGATTATTATTTCACATGTTTAGTGCAAACAAACAAATTCAAATTCAAAAAGTTTTCAGATACAAAATACATTTTTGAGCAACTTTAATTTTTTCCTCAATTCATATTTGAATTTTCCCATTTTCAATAATATTTTTATGAGATTCAAACGCAGTGGCGATGTCTGCAATTAGAGCGTGTTGAGGTTCACGCCACGCTTCCACGTGGCAAAAAACTACGGTAACACTCATTTTGGCTGTGCAACGCATTTTAACGTGAATTCTTCGTCATTTTCATTTTCAAAACTAATTTTCTTTCGCAACATTCGAAAAATTCACGTGAAAACGCGTTGCACAGCGAAAATGAGTGTTACCGTAGTTTTTTGCCACGTGGAAGCGCGGTGTGAACCTCAACACGCTCTAATTGCGGACTTCGCCACTTCGTTCGAATCTCATAATAGCCTATTTTCACGTTTTTTTAGGGAAGTGATTATGTTTTCCGGATAATTGAATTAAAGTAATCAATTTTCAAAAAAAAAGAAGTTTCCTTTTAAAAACGGCTAAAAAACGTTCGGCTGCGAATTGTCCTGGAGCCAACATAGTTAGTTTTGACCGAAGAAGCTCACTGTGGTTATTCTCAATTTTACCAAGAAATTATTAGCAGTCTCACGCGAAAACGTTAAATGACCTAGGCCACGTGGCGCCGCTCCTCGTCCACGGCCTTGCGGGTCACGCATCGAAAAGGAAGAAAATGATGACAAATACGGTGACACACAGCTGAAAACTTTAAAATCAAGTGAGACTGCTAATACCAAAACGCAATGTTTTCACGTAATTTTGGTAGTGGTATCATTTCTAATCAGTCCGTTAATTATCCTAATTCCCTCAAATTACCCATTCCTCCAAAAATTCCAAATTCCAAAAGTCAGGTGGTCATGTCCGTCCGTCCGGTCAATCGAGAGTTGCGCAATCCGTGTCGGATTGCCGCTAATTTGGATTATGTAACCAGATACACGGACTAGGCTGCTATTATTATTATCATTATTATTATGGAGGGAGACCATGATTATTATTATTATTGTAAGAAGCTGAGTGGATTAGGTAAGGTGAGAGCTTATTTGAGAAGAAGAAAAAGAAGAATAAGAAAAAAAATGAACGGACAGGTGGGTTTTTGACCTTTGCCTTTTGGAAAATTAGGAGGATGGCAAAACAGAAAAATTATTTTTAACAAGAGTAAGAATAGAAGAAACAGAAACAATATTTATCGATTTTTACGATTTTTTTTTCAAATTTTTCCTTTCCTTCCAAATTCCCAAACTCCGGGTCCCACCACGAAAGCTTTCAATCAACCGACAGTAATCCCCCCCCAAAACACCATAATCCGTGCCATTCATCCCCATAATTCAAAAAACACCTGCACCCGCCCGTCGAAGTTGACCACCATATCCCTGTCGGTCCACAAGAAAGACATCTCCCGCTGGGTATGGTATTCTCTCATTTAGGGACCATTTAGCGGTCCGAAAGAACAAGAGAATAGACCGTGTCGGATTACATAACATGGTGCACCATGTAGTACACCAATTGATGAGTCAAAGGGGGGCACGGACAGGTATAATTGGATAGGGATTTGAAAATTATCTCAACTTGAAATTTGAAATTCTTTTCACATTTTTATTACCTGTTTCTGTTTCACGCAAAGATAGCGCCGGGGGAAGAGGTTTTCAGAGTTCGGCCACCGTGCGAAACCTAGGCCAACCTAGTGTAGATTTACGAGGCGGTCAGCAATCGCTTCATTTTTAAAACGCTTTTAAATGAATTTCGCCGGTTTTTCTCGTTTTTCATGGGAATTTAGCATTTTTTCGTTAAATAGAAAAAAAACTGATTTCGATCGTATTTTTGTTAACTTTTCCAGGTTTTCGCAAATTTCCGAGTCATTTTTTTCCTAGTCACAGTTTTCAGAAATGAAAAATTTTAAAACAGGAAAATGGCGATTCCGAATAAAAAAAATATTTTCAAAATGTACACTTCAACATTTTTCAAAAGAAAAATTACAATTCCTGTCAGTTTCAAAAAAAGGCCTAAAAATAAATTCCACAATTTTTCTTCGATATACCCATTATTTGCATACGAATTTTTAATTCGAAAATCAACATTGTTGTTTTCTGGGAAAATGAGCTACATGGCCTAGAAAATGCAAGCCGCGACGCGACACGCAACGCGCTACTCTCGGAGCGATTACAGTCAAGTTTTTTCGCCAAGTTGTTATGCGCCTTTAACACAGTAACTTAAAAATCAGAAAAATTGCGTTAGAAACCGTATGCCGTTTGGTTTTAAAGGCGCATAACAACTTGGCCAAAAAACTTGACTGTAGCGCTGCGAGACCCCGCGCGTCGCGGCTTGCATTTTCTAGGCCATGTAGCTCATTTTGCTAGAAAATAACATAATTTCAAGATTATTTTCAAAATGTTCCACTTCAATCATTTTCATTGCAAATTTAAATTTTTGTCAGTTTCAAATAAAATCCTAAAAATGAACTCGACGATTTTCGTTCGATTCTCCCCTAAAAACTTTACTTTCGAAATTCAAATTGAATTTTTAATTCAAAAATAAATAAAAAAAATTGTCAACACATTTTTTTTAGATATTTTAATTAACATGGAATCGAAAAAAAAAAACCAAATTCCAATTTTTTTGCAATGAATCTTCTTTTCTAAAAATATTAAAAATAATCCCGAAATTAGGTTTAACGAATAAAATAAATTTTTTAATATTGTTTTTTTTCTCAAGTAAACTAAAACTTTTTAATTTTTTCTAATTTTCAAAAAATAAGAAATTTAAAATATTTGATAAATTTCAAAAATTAAAAAAAAAACTTTTTTTGGAAAATTAAAATTTAAAAAAAATATATTTTCAAAAATTCCAGAATTTTTCCATTCAAAAATAGCCAAAAAAAAACTAAAATTTCCCTCAACTCTAGCCAGTTTATACACCAAAAAGTTAGTGATACAGACAAAAAAAATCGCGCTTATTATGAATTTTTGTGGGTGAGAATGGGAGGGAGGGCATCAGCGAAGAGTGATAACAATAACAGATAGACAAAATACAAAATTTCAGAAAAAAAAAATATTTGGACGAATCAAAATGACAATTCTCGTTATTATGGATGATTTTCGAGTAATTTTAAATTTTTTTTCGTGTAAAAATAAAATTTTAAAAAAACTCTCAATTTTCGAGGAAAAGAAAACGAACGGCGAGTACGGCTAGAATCAGAGCAAAGAGGTCAGGGAGGGAAAGGGTTATCAGTGGTGATAAGGTTATCAAAAGTCCGCCTTGTACTGAACATTGGTGTTCACCGAGTGCACTGATGTGGAGAACGATCGGAGTTGGACCTGGAAAATGAGGGAAAATATTAATTTTCAATTTTTGAATTTTTTCTGAAAAAAACTATTCAAAAAAATTTGAAAATCGTTGAGAACTTAAATTTCCAAAAATTTAAATTTTTATTAATTTCAGCTGAATTTAATTTTCATCTTCAACCAATAACTTTTAATATTTTAAAAAACAAAAAAAATTATGGGGAATTGGAAAAAAAATCTGTTATTCTGCAAAAATTAATTCGAAACGTTTCATTGATTTTCTAAAAAAATTCAAGATTTTCAACGCAAAGTAAAAATGAAAAAAAAAAATTTTTTTCAAATTTAATCTTGCAATTTGTGTTGAAAACCTTGATTTCTTTAGAACACTAATAGAAATTTAAAAAAAAAATTATTCCACATTCTGAAAAAAAAATTAATCAATATCAGTATTTTCCTTCAAATTTCCCATGAAAAATTCAAAAAAAAATCACAAACCGTCTCAGAATTCTGAATGAGACACGCTCCGCTCTCCGTCCAGTCCTCCGGCGCTTCCGTCTCCTTTCCAGTGTAAATGAGCACGTCGAACGAGACGGGCTCCTCGAGCAGTGGCAAGAACGAGACGGACGCTGTGATTTGTCTGAAAAGTCGGGAAAATGGTATTCAATTTCTAAAAATTACTAAAAAAAAATTAATGTCCGTTTCAAATTGTTCTAAAAATAAATTTGATGATTTTTTGTTAATTTTTCTGCTTTTTCATTAGTTTTCAATCTGCCCTTTCTTTAGCCATCTCCTCCAATATTTAATTCACTTATTTCCAAAATTAAGTTAAAAGTCCTCCTTTTTCGTCTTCTCCGCCATCCTAATATCCTCAAATAATTGCTCATTGAGCTCCCTCGCTTTCTTGGCCCCAATTAGTCAAATAAAACACGTCTGTCACCAAAAAATGCCACACACACATGGCGTTTTTTGGCGGGGATTACGGTATTGTAATTGGGTTAGAAACTGACCTCAGAACGTCGCCCATCTCCTGACGAATCTTCTTCTCGTC
>LR562772.1:5859-20404 GCA_900536345.3 Caenorhabditis sp. 39 LS-2015
GTCAATTTTTTAAATTTTATTTTAAAATTAGCATATACTCGATTACTGTGAGACTTATCAAAAAGTTGTTAACTAAAAAAATGTGTAAAATAAAGTGATAAAGAACTTATCAGTTGACAACTTTTTGATAACTCTCATGGTTCTTGAGTTATAGCTAAAAATCCACCCGCTCCTCAAATTTTTTCTAAAAAAATCAATTTTTCCCAAAAATCTATTACAAAACCAGTCCAAATCTATGCAGATTTTCATTTCCTTTCTAAATTGTAATAATTACTCATTTCCTCCTTCTCCAAAACCATGACTCATCCAAAACAAGCCCCATAACTGTCATCCGCATTGATTTCTCGTTCCCAGTCGGTCGGGCGGCACTCTGCGCACTTGATTCTTCCCCTTCTCTCTATTTGTTCTTCTTCTCCTTCTTCGTATACCGATTTAACATGTCCGGTTGTTTTCCTGCGTTTTTTGAAGCTAAAATGTCAATTTTCGACAAAAAATATTGGTTTGCTTTGAGGATTTCGAAACTTTTTGTTGGGAGGTGTAGATTTTTTGGTATAACTTGGGAATTTTTAGAGATATGGGGAAGTTGTCAATTGACAAAATGCGTAGAATTAAGTGATGAACAAATTATCAGTTGACACTTTTTTAATAACTCTCATGGTACTCGAGTTATAGCCAAAAAACCATCACCTCTTCAAAAAATTTTTTTTAATTGTTGTAAAAATTGGGTGAGGAACGTTAAATTTTAACATTTAAAAGTTTTTTACATAGTTTTCAACTAAAATAAAATCTCAAAAACAATATAAAATTTTTTGAAAAAATTCGAAAATTTTTGAAAAAATTGTGATTGACTGATAACTCTGATAACTCGAGTACCATAAAAGCTATCAAAAAGTTGTCAACTGATAACTTGTTTATCACTTAATTTGCAACATTTTATCAGTTGACAACTTTCTTTTATCTCTTACAGTAACCCAGATATCGATTAATCTAGAAGTGCCTCTTTTAAAAAACTCCTCAAAATCCGAAATTTGATGAAAAATCGATAAAATAATATAATTTTTTTGCGATTTTTTAATTTTTTTTAGTATTATCTGTTTTTCAAATGGTGACAGTTGGGCTTTGGGGGCGGAGCTTGGGTCTCGCCACGCGTGAGCGCAGTAAGCGAACCTGTGAGCGGTTTGCGTCCCGAAAAAATGAAAAAATCGGAAAAAAATCGTTGAAAACTGGCAAATTTCGAAATTAAATTCGAACGCAAACCGCTCACAGGTGCGCTAACTGCACTCACTGCGCTCACGCGTGGCGAGACCCAAGCTCCGCCCCCAAAGCCCAACTGTCACCATTTGAAAAACAGATAATATTAATATCAATTTCTAAGTGACTCATCATTGTCCCCTTTCACCACCACCTGTTTCCTTTTTTTCGTGTGTTTTCCCGCCCCCAGGTGTCATCATCACGTCCGTCCGTCCTTGAAATTCCCCTCCATTTATTACCCATTCTTCTCCATTTTCATCACGGACACGAAAAGTGGTTGCATTGCAAAGTTGGTTTTTGTAATGGGAAATTTAAAAAATTATTTTTTTTGTTTTGTTTTTTTTTGATTTATGTTTTTTTTTTTAAAATTCAGGTTTCCTGTTATGGGAAATTCCAATAATCAAAAAAAAATTGATTAAATGTTTTTTTTGAATTTTGAATTTTTTGGAATATTTTTTAAAGTTTTTGAATTTTTAAAATTAAGTGTTTGTAATTGGAAATTTAGAAAATCAGGTTTATTTGAAAACTTTTTGAAATTTCAAAAAGAGAATTTTAAAAATAAAAAATATCATTTTTTATTTTTTAAAATTTCTAAAATGTCAGAAATTTCTGATAATTTTCAAAAAATTTTAAAAAAAAAACATTTTTTTTAATTTCAAAAATTTCCAAAAATTATCTTTTTTTAATTAGAAAAAAAATTATTTCAAAAAAAACGAAATCTTTTCAAAAACGTTAAAAAAATTTTTAAGTTTCAATTTTTTCAATTAAAAAAAATCTAAAAATTCTTTTAATAATTCTAAAAAACTTGCAAAAATAATTTTGTTTAATTCCAAATAGTTGAAAAAATTCTAAACTTTTTCATAATTTTCAACAATATTCAGAAGAAATTCAGAAAATTTAAACAATTTAAAAAAAATTTCCAAAATAAATTTTCGAAAATTCTAAAAAATGTACAAAAAATTGAAAGCAAAAAAAAAATTTCGAAAATTGCAATCGCACTTCGCTATGCACAACATCTGTACCGGCCATCTCCAGTCCATCCACCCATAAACCTTTCGCTCCCCCCCCCCCTCCCTCCGATGGATCGTAAAATTGTTCCTTCCATCCATCCTCTCATTCCCTCAAAACTCTTCCTTCCTTCTTTCATTTCCCACTGTCTGGCGTCTCTCAGGGTCCAATACTCTCTCGTCTCTTCTTCTTCTTTAGAGAACCCTTAATTATACCCTTCTTAGGCACATACACACACCTGTCTTCAAGGGGAATCCGAAGAACCGCCCGCTCGCCCCGTTTTTTTCTTTTTTCCATCAATTCTATTCTATTTCATTCTACTCGATTTACATACATTTCCCACCCTGAAAATTTCCGATTTTTAGGCCAAAAATGCATAAATTTGAGCTAGAAATGTCTTAAATGGACACTACGCAACCACAACTGACTGGTGTTTTGAATTTTGCGTTTTGCTTGACAGATTTAATTTTTTTAAAAAACTGAAATTATAATTGGTTGCGAAACGTCGGGGTAAAAATTAAAAAAAAAAAAAAAATTTTAATCAAAAAAAATCGAAAAAAAATTCGAAATTTTTTTTTTTTAAATTATTTTTTTTTTCAAAATTGTATTTTTATTTCACTTGATTTTTATCCATTTTCTGCCTTGATTTTAATTTTTTCCACCTTAAAATTCCATTTTCTAGCCCAAAAATACCTAAATTTGAGCTAGACAGCCTTTCCTTGACACTACGACGTTTCGCAACCACCACAACCAATCATTTAAATTGAAAATCTCATTGTCAGCCACGGATATTGGGATCCTAGGCCATCGATTTTCAATTTTAAAGGGCTAGTTACTCTAAATCACACGTTTTTGATATATATCTCAGAAACGGTAAAAGGTATAAAAAAACTGTCAACTAACAAAATACGCCAAATTTAAAAGGCTACAATTTTGCAATTGACTATTTTTTGATATCTCTCACCATTATCAAGATACCCTCAAAATTAGAAAAAGTAGCTCGTAAATCGACACTAACCCGTAAATCTACATGGTCTCTACTAGACTAAACGTATCTCCGAAACGGTAAGAGGTATCAAAAAGTTGCTAACTACAAAAACACGCCAAAATTCAAAGGCTACAACTTCCTAGTTGACCGTTTTTTGATATCTCTTACCGTTTCTGAGATATTCATCAAAATAGCCATCATACCCTTGAAAATGTTCTTTTTTTCGAAGTTATTGTTAAATTCCATTTTTCACCTTCAAAATATTGATTTTTTCCATTTTTCAGCCGTCCCGAATATTTCTACCCCAAGATTCGAGTCACATGTTGCATCGAAGTCCATCCGGAGCAAAACGCAAGATCCGTCAGAAACAGGAGGAGGCGTGAGTTTTCTTGAGTAATGGCCTAACTTTTGCAAAGTGAAAAACCTCGGCCACGGCCTTGTTTCTTCAAGTTCTGCATTTCCCCAGCCAATTCTCCCATTTCAGTGCGTCCCGCCCGTCTCCATTCCTCTCCCCGTCATCCTCCTCTTCTCAAACTTCCATCTCACCAACTCCAACTGAAACATCCTCAAATTATCGATCACTCATCGATTCTGGCGATTATCAATCGATTTTGCCGGATTTCGACCCGACTTTCGCGCCGCCCGTGCCAACGCCGAGGTTAGTCGGGGTATATCTGGGTTACTGTAGGAGATAGGGAAAAGTTGTCAACTAAAAAAATGTTGGAAATTGGATTATCTATAAGTTTGCAGTTGACAACTTTTTGATAGCTGTTGAGTATCCGGGTTGGATACTTTATATGATCGACTAGAGAGGAGGATTACCCAATCTATTTATTATCAATCAATAATACACTCGAACTAAATGTCGGTAAAGACCAGTCTTCAGTCCGAGTGACAAGAGGCAAAACAAGAGAAGAACCGAATGAGGGGTAGAACAAGAATGATGCAAAAGCACCGGGGAACGGGCAGCGCAACCAGCCACGTGGCGAGGAGCCACGTGGAGGTCAACTTCGTGGGTGGTCGCGATAAACGAGAGAGCGGGCGCACGAGAGAGCGCAGACGCAAAGGGGGAAGTTGGGCGCGCTCTTCAAATGGAGATTATGTGAACTGGGTTCACAACATCACAACAATAGCTTTTGTGGTTCTTGAGTTATCAAAGTTATAAGTAAAAACACAAGAAACCCCTAGTTTGGTAAGATCGCGATCACTAATCAATCGATATCTGGGTTACTGTAGGAGATAGGAAAAAGTTGTCAACTAGAAAAATGTTTAAAATTGAATTTCCTATAAGTTTGTAGTTGACAACTTTTTGATAACTCTCACCATTCCTGAGATACAGCGAGTCTGGTCGGGACTATGTAGATTTACGAGCCCTGTTTTCTAATTTTTGCTATATCTCGGGAATAGTGAGAGATATCAAAAAGTGGTCAACTGCAAAAATGTTTGAAATTTGATTATCTATAAGTTTGTAATTAACAACTTTTCTCTAGCTTCTTTAGTTCTCGAGATATCTTAGTAAATCAAATCGAAAAATTTCGCGCCAAAACTTTAAACTGCATTTTTAAAGGTTCAACCAAAATCAAAGCAAAAATTTATCAAAAAACAGTATTTTGGAAGTTATTTTGTACCTCCCCCGTTCAATTTGGCCGATTCCCACCCAGAAATCAGAAATTCCAAGAACTTTCCCCGAAATCCGCTTGGAATGCAAGCAATTTGGCATCCAAGTCTGCGTCTCTCCGTCCCCCACACTCTCTCGCCATCGACACCTTCTCCTCGGCGGAAACCCGGTCTTTCCGCGTGATTCCGCGCGGAAAAGGATGATCTCGTCGGGGTGGAAAAGGGGAAGAAGCTTGGGAGAATGACCGTCTTTTGCCGACGACGACTACTCATATCCCTTTCTCACAAGTGCTTCTGTTCGTTCCACTTTTGGAATAGAAGGGGTGGGAAAGGTCATATCACTTTCCCTTTATCAGTTGTATCATTTTGATTTTAATTTCAATTTCAATTTCAATTTCCCCTTGAATTTCCCTCAAATTTCGATTCGAAACGCTCGATTTTACCTAGAGTACCATATATTTTTGCATAAATCTTTAGAACGGTAAGAGATATCAAAAATAGGTCAACTAGGAAGTTGTAGCCCTTTAAATTCTGCGTATTTTTGTAGTTGACAATTTTTTGATATCTCTTACCGTTTTTGAGATACGTTTAGTCTAGTAGAGACCATGTAGATTTACGGGTTAGTGTCGATTTACGAGCTACCTTTTCTAATTTTTAGGATATCTTAAAAACGACTGAAGTGATCGAAAAGTGGTCAACTAACAAATTGTAGCCTTTTTAATTTGGCGTATTTTGTTAGTTGACTACTTTTTGATATCTCTTACCGTTCTTGAGATATATACCAAAATGTTTGGCATTACTCACAAAATTTCGAATTTTTCTAAAAATTTCCATTTTTCCAGACTCTCGGTGCCACTTTTCAACTCGATGAGCTCTCTGGAACTGTCCTCGACGACAATGTCATCACCGACCATTCATCAACCACCGACACTTCAAATGAACGCAAAGCCAACTGTTGAGGTGGGATTTTTCGAAATTTTTCGAAATTTTTTCAAACTTTTCTCAATTTTTTTTCAAATTTTTTGACTAAAAAACTGTATGAACTGCATTTTTTCCGAAATAAAGTTTCAAATGTTCCAGGTGCACCCAATGCCAACCGACGAGCGGTCCCCTTCGATGGCTTCATCGCTGAACGGATCAATCGATATCGATCTTTACAAAGCGAAACCACCGGTGCCCGCAAAGCCGAAAGGACTCAGAATTGATCATTTGAACAGGTATAGACGGATAGAAAATTAAATTTGAAACAATTTATCAATTGAAAATTTTTCGATATCTCGTACCGTCGCCGAGATATTGAGATATCGGATGCGCGGGAAAAACGATTTTTTTGATCTACCGTGATATCTCGAGAACCATAAGAGGTAGTGGGAAGTTGTCAACTACAAAGTTTTAGGAAATTTGATTTTGAATATTTTTGTAGTTGACAACTGTTCAATAGCTCCTACAGTAACCCAGATATCAATTGATTTTTGAAATTTTTAAACAACAACAAAAAAAAATTCGAAAAATTTTTTTTCCAAATTTTTCTGTTGCCATTTTTGTATGTCAAACAAGAACGTAAAATTCAATGTTTGACAGTAAACAGTCAAATAAAAAAGTGTAGAAAAAGTAAAAAATGTGGCTTATCAGCGGGAGGATTGTTTGCTCTTTTTGGGCTAGTTACACACCTTTTGAAGACATTTATGTTCATGTCCCAATGTATATTCGAAAAGGTGTTTCGTAACTTTTTGGTGGTTTTTTGGTTGTTTTCACAAGAAAAAAATTAAAAATTTGGAAAAAAAATTTTGAAAATTTTTCGAAGTTTTTTTTATATTTTTCGAAACTTTACGATTATTAAAAATTAGTTTTTTTCAAATTTCATTTTCAAACCATTTTTATACATAAATTCAAAAATTCAACTAAAATCAATAAATTCCATTTTTTTTAAATATTTTTTTTTCCGAAAAATATATTTTTTTTAATTTTTCAAATTTTTTTGAAGTGATAAAATGGTTTTTATTATATTAAAATCAATAGAATAATTCTAATTGTGAAACTGAAAAATATTTTTAAATTTATAAAAATATTTGTTCTGAAAATTAATTTACAAAATTATTTTTTTAATTATTTAAAAAAAAAAAAAATTATCCGACATTTTTTTTCAAAAGTGGTTTTGGAATGTTTGAAATTATATTTAAGTTCATAAAAAATTATGAAAACAATTCAAAAAAATATTGAAATTTATCAAAGTTTTACAATTTTTAGGAAAAACTTCAAAATTGAAAAAAACTGAAAAAATATTTTTTTTTTGAATTTCGATAAAAATAAAACTTGATAAATGAATTTTTTTTTAAATTTTTTTTCCAATTTTTTTCAACTTAAAAAAAATTCTTTTCAATATTCAATTTTTAAGTTAAAATTTATTTTAAAAAGTTATTTTTTTATATCACATTTTTCAACAACAAAAACAATTAAAAACAATATTTTTTCCCTAAAAAATCAATAACTCTCAATTTGTTCCAGATCAACATCAATGACATCTCTCTCCTCCCCATCGCCGATCCAGCACACAACCACCTCGTTCCTCAACAATTTCATGCCGACTCCATCGCTCATAAACCTCCAACAAGGCTACCGAAACCCGGATCTCGGCAGTCAAGACCTCGCCCGTCTCGAGAATACCCGACACGAGAGCATTCAGAAGGTGTCGCGAAAGCTGAGCACTTATGAGGAGGAGAAGAAGATGATCGACGACGAGCTGGACGAGATCGATGTGACTGGAGCGAGTTTGCTGTCGCTGGTCGAGCACAGAGACAAGATGCTGGCGGCGAGGGTTCGGAGATATTTGGAGAAGAGCAAGGAGTTGGTCGGCATTGAGACCAATTTGAGATTGCAGTTGAGCAAGTTGAATGAGAGGATCAAGGAAGGAGTTATTGATATTGTAAGTTGAAGATCTTCGGGTAGCGCGCTCAAGCGAGGTTTTCGCGTTTCTATTTAATAAAAGTAAATAACCTCAAGATCGTAAAGTGTGCAATTTTACGTGGCGGTATATGCAGAATTCTGCGATCTCGACGAAAAAATTTTAAATTTATTTAAATCGAGTTTTATTTTTTTCGCTTGTCAATTGACACGTTGCATCATTTTTTATAATGCGTTCCTCAGATCGTAAGAGTTGCGATTCAAACGCAGAATGGTATACGTCCAGCCACGAAAATGAAAAACTACGGTGGGAGGGGCGTGGCTCGCTAATTTTTAATTTTATTTCGAAATCACAGATTTTTTAGTTTTTTGTCGGTTTTTCTACGATTTTCATGTATGTTTCGACTGAAAATGCTTAAAAAACGATTTAAAAGGAGCATTTCCACTCGAAACATATTACATGAAAATCGTAAAAAACCGACAAAAAACTAAAAAATCTGTGAGTGATTTCGAAATAAAATTAAAAATTAGCAAGCCACGCCCGCCCTTTCCACCGTAGTTTTTCATTTTCGTGGCGGGACGCCATTCTGCGTTTGAATCACAACTCTTACGATTTGAAAAACGCATAACATAAACATTTCAAAAAAAATAATTGTTGTTGTTGAATATTGCAAAATTTCAGTCACCTTATCGATTTTCTTTTGAAAAATCGCATTTTCATCTATTTAATTTTTGGAAAAATTCTTGAAAAATTAAAAAAAAAAAACGTTTCTATTTTTCCAGTCATCTGCCCGATCCGAAGAGTCATATCTTCAAAAACGCTTCAAAGATACGGATTTTCTGCGGAAAATCAACGCGAGACGAGAGGTCGACTATGATCGGGAATTGGTGAGTCACTTTTGAAAAATCGATAATTAATTGGATAAGCAACATGTATTTCGACATGTATCTCCGTAACGGTAGGAGATATCAAAAATTGATCAACTACGAAAATACGGAGAATTTTAAGGGCTATATTTTTATAGTTGACGGTTTTTTGATATCTCTTACAGTTATGGAGATATATGTCAAAATACATGATACCAAGGGACAAATTGATGAAAATCACACGATTCTCCCCAATTTATGCCTAATATTATAGTTTTCTAGTAAAAAGAACCGCATTGCCTAAAAAAATGAACTGGATCACCCACGCGGCTCGCGCATTTTCTCGACCACATGGCTTTCTTTGCCAAAAAAACGAAAATAAATTTTTTTTAAAAATCGATAAATCTCCTTGCAGTCGGAAATCTTCTCCCCGGACCAGTTCAACCGTTGGCTTTCGTTCAAAAACGCCACCCTGGAACTGCTGCAAAACGAGTCGTCCGTCAGCTATTTCATCCGCGAATCGAACGCCAAACTCGACGCATTGCATCTGGCGCCACGTGGCAGTTCGACGACTGCCTAGACTCGCCGAAACATCATCATTCCTCCGGCCCATTTTCCCCATCGACGCGACGGGTTTCGCAATGTTTTCTGTCTGTCTGTCTGTCCTTTTTCGTTTCTTCTTTGCCCTTCATTTATCATGTATATAGTGATTTTGGAATAAATATTTTACAAAATCGAGCAAATTCAAATTTCACAGCAAATGATGATCATGATGATTACTTGTCATTCGTCTCCGGATTCATGTTCTCCATGATCGACTCGACTTTGTTCTCCAACATTGGCACAATCTCCTTCTCGATGAACAGATGGGTTTCGTCGAGTTCCTGAGGGAATGGGAATTTAGGAAAATAAAAAACGCTCGGCGGGTCTCGCCGCGATCTGATGATATTTTTTTGAGGAATTATTTTCGATTCAAAATTTGAAAAAAAACGTGCAAGAATTTTGAAAAAAAAAATTTCTAAATTTTAAATTTAAAAAATAAATAAATTTAATTTTGAAAAACTTGAATTCGAAAAAACAATATATTATTCAAAAACCAATAAATTTAAATTTTTTAATTTTTTAAATTTGAATTTTTAAAAAATCAACTTTTTGTTCCAAAAACCAAATAATTTATAGTTTTAGCACTTTGGAATTCTTCAAAAAAAATCGAAAAATTTAAAAAAAATTCAAAAAGTTTCAATTTTTTTAATTTTAAAAATCAAAAATTCAAGAAAATTCGAAATGCTTTAAATTTGTAAAAAAATTCAAATATCACTAAAAAATTTAATTTTTTATTCCTCGGAATTTTTTGTAAAAAAATTTAATAATTTCGATTTTTAAAAAATAATATTTGTCGCTCAAATTCCATAAAACACTCACTCTAACAATGAATTTCGATCCGAGTTGTCTGGAATCGTCCAAATGTATCAAAAGTTGTCGAAACGCCGGATCGCTCGTCACCAAAACGCCCTTCTTCACGTTGACCATCGCTGAAACTTTCCTGAAAGAAATCGATGATGCAATTGCGTTCGGATGATAAATTTTCAGAAATAAATTTAAATATTTGATATTGGCTGGAAAAACCAAAAGAATCCAAAAAAAATTGTTTTTTAAAATTAAAGGCAGGAGATCAATAATTTAAAATTTAAAATTTGAAACTTAAAATTGGAATAAAAAATAAAATAAATAAATAGAAAAAAATAAATAGCCGTAGATAAAATGCGATATATATATAAAAATAAAAAAATATCACAGAAAGAAAAAAATCGATAATCGACGAAAAATTGGCTAAAACTCAAAAATACTGAAAATCATCGGCCACCGCTCCCCAGACGTCGAGTTCTTCGAGTTTCTCGTCAATCTGGTCCCTCAGCACCATTTTGGCTTTTGAAATGATCGACCGGGCCTGAGCCAGACGGATGTTTCCGAGTTCTTGCATGATTTTTGTGGGATTCGCTCGGGCGATCTGAAAGAATAGAAATATTGAATTTTTATTTGGAAACTTGTAATTTTTTAAAATTTACTTACAATTAGTATTTCAATTTATATTTGTTGCAAACTCTCTAAATTTTTTTTAAATACTTTTTTAAATAAATTTTTTAAATTTTTTAAAAAAATACGAAATAAATTTTACTGTTTAATTTCGAGAATTTCTTTTAGAAAAATTATTTTTTCCTATATACTTAAATGTATTTTTTTATAAACTCTTTCCTTTTAAAAATAATTTTCTAAATGAAAAAAATTATTTGTCGAAAAAAAAATTATCAAAAATTGTGATTATTCCCTGTTTTTTCTAGTATTTCGCATCATAAAAAATTCAAAAAATTTGTTTTTTTTGCTAATTTTTTGATTTTCAATTTTATTTGAAAAATTACCTTGTTTCCATTTTTATTTAAAAAAATTTCATTTTTTTAGAATTTCGCATCATAAACTGAATTTTTCGAAAAAAATTCGAAAATGCTTTTTTTTTTTCATTTTTGCAATTTTCAATCACAATTTCGATAATTTCAAATTTTTTAAATTTCCAATAATTTTTTTTTAAATAAATAATTCCAAAACCAGAAACCAACTCACCATTCCGACAGTTTTATATCCAGCTTTGTACAGAATCGCCGCCCGTCCTTTTTTGACTCCATCAATCGCCATTAGGGGTAGGATTTCGGGTTGTGAGGCTTCGGAAAGCCGTTGGACGAGTTCGGGAAGCAGTTTGCGGAGCGGCCACATTGTATTGATTTTCTGAAAAAAAAAAACGGATTTCAGCCATTTTTAGTTGTAGGACTGTGAAAATTTGAACTTTTGCTTCAAATCCATTTCAAAATTTAAAAAAAATGTAAAAGCATTTTCAAATAAAAAATGCAAATTTTTAAATTATTTTTTCCAATTCTAAGATTTAGGTCTTTAAAAAAATTAAAAAATTTCAATTTTGATTAAGTTTTCTATTTTTATTCAAATTTAAATTTTTTGTTCTTTAATCAAAAATTTAAAAAAATTTGATTTAAACTGCTTTTTAAATTTAAATTTAAATTCAATATTTGATTTTTGAATTTTAAAACTTAAATTATTACATTTAATTTTTTTTGGTAAAATTTTTAATTAAAATTTAATATTAATTTTTCTGGTTTTTTAATTAAAAATGTAAAAATTTTAATTTTAATTTTTTAAAATTTTTTAAAAATTATTTTTCAGAGTTGAGTTTTTTTCAGTTATATTTTTTTTTATTCTAATTTTTTATTTTTTATTGAATTAAATTTTTTAATTTTAATTTAAAAAAATTTAAATATAAATTTATTTTTCATTTTTTCGTCCCTCAAAAATGCGACAAACCTCTGAAAACTTGGTAATCGATGCGGCTTGCGAAATGGAACTCTGCAAGGTGGCCTGCAGCCATCCCTTCTCGACTCCGAACCTCTCGGCCACCGAAAACATCGGCTCGTGGTTCCAGATCTTCTGGAGCATCAGAGCAATGTAGAGACGCATTCGAGGAGTGCCGGGGGCCAATTCGACGCGGGATATGATGGCTTCCAGGATGAATTTCTCCTCGAGACCACACTCTCCGAGTAGCTTTCTTTCGCTGACGGGCAGGGCGTTGTACTGGAAAAAATAGGTTTTTTTTCGGGAATTGAAAATTTGAATAATGCAAAATAATTTTAAAAAAAATTTTAACAAAGTTTAAAAAAAAATGGATAAATATTTAATTTTTTGATGAATAGTCTTTAAAAAAAATTTCAATTTTTTTTTTTTTTCTAAATAATTTTCGAAAAATAAATCAATAAACAATACACTTTTTACATGTGTTTTTTTCTATTCAAACAGGAAAAAAATTAAAAAGTAATAAAAAATTTTTTTTTGAAAATTTTCGTATTTTACAAATTTTTATTAAATTTTTTCTAGTTTTTTTTGTTTTTTTTTAAATTTATTATGTATGAAATTTTAAAATTTAATTTTCAATTTTCAAAAAAAAATTCTGCAATTTTTAATTTAAATCCAAAAAGTGATGAATAAAAAAATGCAATTAAATTTTTTTTTGTTGAAAATTTTCATATTTCACATGAATATTTTCAAAAAATCGAGAAAAAATCAATTTAATATTAAACTAAATGTTTATTTCAATTTAAAAAATAGAAATTTTGGTAAAAATCTTTAAAAAAAAATTTTTTTTGAAAATTATTTTTTTATTTAAAGAAATTTTTAGAAAAAATTTCAAAATTAAATTTTTTTTAATTTTCAAAAAAAAAATAAAAAAAAAACATTTTCACATGTGTTTTTTTCTATTCAAACTGAAATTTTTTTTTTGAAAATTTCGGTATTTCACAAATTTTTATTACATTTTTTCCAGCTTTGTTTTCGTTTTTCTTTTGTTTTATTTAAATAATTATGTATGAAATTTCAAAATTTAATTCTAAATTTTCAAAAAAAAATTCTGAAATTTTTAAATTCAAAAAGTGATGAATAAAAAATGCAATTAAATTTTTTTGTTGTTGAAAATTTCCGTTTTCCATATATTTCCAAAAAATATTTTTTCAAAAAACAAAAAATAAAATAAAAAACTAAATTAAATTTTTATTTCAATAAAAAAATGAGAGATTTTAATTGAAATCTTTGAAAAAAAAAATTCCAATAATTTTTTTTTTTTTGAAAATTATTTTTTAATTTTTTATTTAATGAAATTTTTCCAAAAATTAAAAAAAATAATTTTTAAAAAATTCTTTTCTAAAATTTCCACTCACCAACAACAAAAAATTAGAAATTTTGAGTTAAATCTTTGAAAAAAATTCCAATAAATTTTTTTTTTTTTGAAAATTATTTTTTAATATTCTATTTATTTAATTAAATTTTTCCAAAAATTAAAAAAAAAATTATTTTCAAAAATTTCCACTCACCAACAACAAAAACAGATCCCAATTGATATGGCATGCGTGTTCATATGGTGTAATGATGAACAACAAGTGGAAATGCGACGAGAAAATGACACCCTGATTGAGCGATGATAGCAGATCGGCGTGCAGTCGAGTCGCTTCTTCCGGCGCGAATCCCGCGTTTACAATCGCATTTCCGAGGTCCGAAGCGACGATTTCTCCGTTTTCGTCGATTTCTAGAAACGCTTGGTCTTGAAGCGAATCGATTGCCGTGTCGCATTGCTCTCGCATTTTGTCCAGCGATTCTTGGGCGGCGTGGAGGGAGTAGCGGACCGCCGAGAGCACGTCTTCTCGCGTTTTTACCATCTGGAAGAATTTTTTGAAATTTGAATGCATTTCTCAATAGAGCGCCATTGCAATCTTGTAAGTTCTATAGCTTAAGCACTAGGCCGATTTAAGCTTCGCTGCTGACGCTGAGTATTCAACGTAAACACGCGGCAATTTAAATTTGATTTTTTGAACGTTTTTTCGCGTTTTTCCGGTAAATTTTTGGTTTTAAAGAAAATTTACATGATTCCAAAGTGTTTTCGAGAATTTTCCGTCTGTTTTGCGCATTTTACCATTTTTTCTATTTATTTTGCCATTTTTTCAAGGGTTTTTTCAGGATTTCGAGAGTTTCTTCGTGTTTTTCCAGTATTTAAGAAAACCTCAAAAATTACTCATAATTCCCACTAAAAATACCCAAATCCAAACAAAAAACGCTATATTCTATTCAATATTTATCATTTTAACACCTTTTCCAGGAATCGATCAGCAAGAAATGCTGGATCGTCTCAAGAAAAAGTACGAGTCGGCTTCGAATGCGCCATAGTTTTTTTGTTGTGAACTTTCAATATTTTTCGTCTTTTCAAAAACAGACGGGTAGATGAGCAATGAACTGGTTATTATTGATTTTATCTAAAATTAATTTAAAAGACGTTAACAAATCAATATAACTCTTCAGTCGAGAGATGAA
>LR562773.1:0-23631 GCA_900536345.3 Caenorhabditis sp. 39 LS-2015
GAGGCCGCTCAAGAAGCTGGCGCCGTACACAAGACTCTTTGCTGACATTTCGACACTGTCTGTCTTTCCTCTACCCACCCATCCCCTTTTATACCCAACATTTACACATTCGTCTCCTCACCGTTTACACATAAGGTGTTCTTCACAAGACACATATTTTTGATTACTACGCGTTTTTGAGGGAGAGAAAAAGAAGACGAAGAAGGAAGTGATAAATGAATAAGGAGATGCTGCAGTTGGAAGAGATTGAAGGGATCGTTCAGTATGGTAGTGATTCAACCCAAAATCTCATTATGCCAAATGCTGTTAGTGTTTTTTATCGAGTTGTCTATTTCGAGTTCTCATTTATTGAAAACACCAGCAATTACAATCTGCAGCTGCATTTCTGAAAAGTTTGAGATTTCAGTTTTCCGAGAATTGTTTTGTCGAGAGCCTATGATTTCTGTTCATTCGCGAAAAATTGACAAGCAACGGGAAACCGAAAGGTAATAGCATCAAACATAAAGATAGACACCCAGATGTCTTTCTGTAATTCGTCCTATAATCCGACTATTGAAGCTCTCAAATTGGTTGCTCAATGGATCTATTTGATTCCCGCTATCACACTTCACATTCTGATACTCGTCGCAGTGATGGGAAGATTCAAAAAAGAGTATATGGACAGTTCGTTTTTCAAATTCTTCGTTTTGGACTCTCTGGTGGTAACTCAATCAGCCCAAGACCCAATTGACCTGGTATTGCAGAGTGTCTTGCAACTGCTGCTCACCACTGTCTTCTACCGTCCCGCCTGCTATCTCACTTTCCTCTGCGTTCCCTTGTCTACTTTCCTCGGAAATCAGCCACTTCTCCTCAAACTACTGTACTCCTTGGCTTGCTACTGTCGGCCGGCCAAATGTTCCATTCAAATCGCAGTTTCCCTTAACCGGATGACTTGTGTTACTTTTCCAATGAACCATCGGAAATTCTGGAATAGTTACACATCAGGCGCTATGATCATTGCTCTGCTCGTTCCATTTTCTGTGATTTGGAATGTGATTATTTCCCAGGAAAAGGTTGTTCCAATGTTTGGCGGGATTGGAATTGATTATGATCGCGCTGTGAAATGGGTTTGTCTCAAATAGTCATAAAACCCGAATGAAGGGCATAATCTTCAGGCCAGTTTGTCGCAATTCAATTTTATAATGTTCACAATGACTACGATTCTGACAGTAATTTTCACTCTGATTACAATCCACCAAATGATGAAAATGAAAACGAGGATGGTGCACAGTGAGAGGGTTCTCTGCATTGCGGCAATGATAAACACTTTGGGATTCTTGCTGGTCGCTCTGGTTCAGGTGGAAACATTGTTCCGAATTGCACCAGAAAACGCTTTGTTTCCAGGCGTCTTTCGCGTACTTTCCCAATTTCCTCATCAGCACAACTGCAGCGTACGTCATCCAGCAAGTCGTCTCCAGCGAGTTTCTCTGCATTTGGTCTCCACTGACAATGGTCTTGTTGAACTCGAGAATGCGATCTCAAGTTCTTGGCACTAAACATTCTGCACCTGTTTCCATTTCGCCAGTTTCATTTTGAAGTTTTTTTTTGAAAATGATCTTCTGATTCTTTGATATCATTACGTGCAGGGCAAAAAGCAGTTGATGTTGTTCTCGGAGCCTTTTCCCGTTAATGAAGGCTTTGGAGAGAGCAGAATAATTGCGGCCACAGATAATTTCGTTCTTGGTTTTTGATGAACTGAATCAGGAGTAATGTGAAAACTAAGCTTGTGTTCAACAACAGATATTAAACTGATTTGATTCTTAGAGACCATGTCTATAAGCGGGACACGCGTGTACATTCGGAAGAAAACCTTTACTTTTCATTTCAGTTGTCAATGAACTGATCAGAGAATGTCTCAATTTTCAATTATGTTTCTCCAAATCGGGAAGAGCAGCAAGAACTTGATGCTCAATATTCACCTCGTTAACTCCTCGAAGGAACCTCACAAATCCTGAAAAAGATTTCTTCAAAATATATTATTTTGTGAGCTTACCATTCTCTCCGAAATCAGTTCCCCATTGATGAACACAGATCCAATATGGTACTCCGTTATCGACTCCCCATCCGATGATCTTCGTGTCCATTCCTCCCTCTTGATCTCCCGCCGTATGCACGTAGATTCCCGACTTGTAATCCCAGAAATCGTCATAAATAATGAAAGAAGCGATGACTGGCCCGTTGGTCATGATCTCAGTTTGGATGTCCGTCATCTTCTTTCCAACTGTGTAGTGAGCCTTTCCGAAATGTTTATCCTGTTTGTACGGAATCGGCCAAGTAATGTTTGATGTGCAGTGATCTTCGCAAGCAGGAGTATGATATCCAGGGCATGGCACGGAAGTCGTGCCATTCGCATACTTTTTGTCACATGGGTAGATGGAATACGGCTTGCATCCGAACTGGTCCTCGTAGTTTCCACCAGTGCAAAGTCCCTTTGTCTGCCACCATTTCAGAATGTCTTTTGGCCAGCTGCCATCACATCTGAAAACAAGACCAGTGTCTTCAGCCATCCGCTCTGCTTCCAAACCCCCATCCATCCCCACAGATCGAGAGCATTCCAACACAGCAAGAGAGTGGATCTTGAGCAGAAAGAGGCCAATTGAATGTTCCGTTGGAGAAGATGCACGTGCGGTCGGAAGCAATCTCAACGGCCACGAGATGGGCGGCAGATCCTGAAGACAAAGAATCATTCTTTCGGTCCCAGACAGTTTCTCTGGGGAATTCACAGAACACGTGCGGTCGTCTCGCATGATCTCTCGCCTAGTTCAGGGTCTATTTATGGCGCGGAAGTGTGTGAAAACGAAAACACATTTTCACAGCTGAACTAGTACAATAATATGATTTCGAATCTCAATTTTAACCTCAACCTCCAGTTCGGACTGTCTAACCAAAATTGATTTTGATGAAGTGATGATAAATTGGTGAAATGATGTGTAGAAAACACAGAATCAGTATCGCTTTTCTCGGAACCACGTCATTGCTTCCCAGTCTTCCGATATGCAACACTCTCTTTCTTGTCCCGCAGAAAACATCAGCAACAATCAGTGACTACCGTATCTCACCGCAATCCGACTGATCTCGAACTGCTCCGATCTGGGTGCATGCCGGCCATTGATCTCTGGCATCAAAGCTCGTCGGAATCGCAGCAAGGGTCCCGGTGTCCTCAACTGATTCCTTGGTCACAACTTCGTTGGACTTGATGAATTTGATGTCTTTGACACGTGCCTGCAAACTTCGTGTCGATCAAAATACGATACTTCTGATGTTTTGCCTGCCTTTCTCTCCGTGAAAGTCATTCTGGACGTCTCCGCTCTCCACAGTTTCTGATTTGTGTTGACATACTCGGTCAGATGACTTCCAGACAGCTTCCGGGCATGTTCGGGTATTGACGGACGGTAAGTGATCGATGGATGGAGAGAAGGAATGGAAGCAGAAAGGACGAATGGGAATAGGAAAAAGGAATAAGGTATGAGGAGCATAGTTAGTGGCGAAGAGGAGAAATGGTCGAGAGGAACCCGGAAAGCGGGAAATGCTGATAAGGAGCAAAGGTTTGCATCATTTGATTAACGAGCTCTTATCTTTTCAGATAACGAGACGTTTTTGGTTTTTGTCTTTGATGGGAATTTTCAAGAAAATTTAAATAGAAGTCAAACTTGTTCACACGGACATCTGGCGACCCTGCTTTCTTTGTTAACCCGGCGGCGATAGCCAGTTTACCCATGAATTATCTGCAAGCCATTCGGTGTAATGGCAGACCAACTGAGACTAATCTTCTTCTGATCACATGCCTACTGTATATCTCTCTACCGTAGTTCACTGATTAGTGCCCAATATAGTCGACTGCGTGGGTTATTTATGTTCAATTTGCGGAGAAACGACCGCACAAAGAACTATCGAAAGTACACTGGTCCTAGGAACAATAGCTATAAGAGATAGCTACAGTGAAAAGTTCCATTACACTTGGAAACTCTGACCTGTTCCAACGGTCATTCTGCATTACATCATCTTCAAACTGCGAAAAGAATCGGAAAGAACAATTCTTTCTTTGTCCGTTTTGTCAAGACCATCACTCTGATTTTCCATTCTTTTTTGATTGCAGATGTCATTGTCATCGAGTCGAATCAAGAACATCCTTTTGCCTATTTTGTCCACTTTGCTGCAAAAGATTGGAGACGAAGATTGATGAGAGATGGGTGGGTGTCACCTTTAAAGATTGACACCGAGGACGGAAACAACTTTGCAAAAGTGTACATGCATCGAATGGATTCTTTGATAATCGCTTAAGTGGTGTTTGATGTGTATGCGGATACGGTAGCATTCCCTTCGAAGGTGAGTGTGTGTGCGTGTTCCCGGTGAGAAGACATGTGACAAGATGAAGAGAAGATGGAATTCATCGCAAAGCCAAGAATAGTAACAGTGGTTATGGTGTGATGCTATAAAGCAGTGATGAGTCCTGTCATCGAGAAGCCACAGTATCCCCCTGTTCACGAACACGAATTCCTTTCTCGACCCAACCAGCCTCCTAACTATCTGCCTCTTTTTTGTCCTGTTCGCCCAAAATAGAATAACGAAGAAGTTTTTGAAAATCACGGGAGGGAGAAGAGAAGACGACAGATAGGCGGCCCGTATCATCACTCTTTCGTCCCTTATTCTGCGCAATTCCGCCCCTTTCGATTTTCAAAGAAGAAGAAGAGTCAGTCTCTCAAACAACTTCCTTACCATTCACCATGGCCTCCTCCTTCACTTCCCTTCCTCTTGTTATTGCCACTTTGCTCATTGTCACTGTGCATCTCGTACCTGCTGCTCCGATTCCCAGCGAACAACAAGGTGAATTTCCTACAGTAACCATCTGAAAGCTATTCAGCTAACACTAGCAACTCGCCTAAAACCGAAACTCATATTTCCCTGTTTCCAGATATCTCCGACTTCTCGAACTCTGCAAAAGGACCTCTCTCGAACGTTTTCCTCCCGTTCCGAGACCTTCCGGAGCGACTCATCGACAACTTCAACTCCCGAGAACTCGATGATGACCGTGACCTCACTTCTGAATCCGACATCTTCTACTTCTTCGGCAAGGCACCCGTCCTCACAGACGGCTCCGATTCCAGGAAGCGGGGCGGATTCTAACCATCTCATGAAGACTTTTCAAGAACAACAACGGAATTGTTGTAGTGTGTAAACCGATAACATATCCCATATTGGGTATCATCCGTCGACCGATCTCTTGCCTATCTCCTCCTTTTGCGCCCCGTCTTATCTCCGTTACGTGTATGGAAACGTCTCTCTCTTTTGTGAAGAAGAAATAGAAAAAAGAGTGGACGCTTGGCTATCCCTGTATGTTTTCTGTGAAATACAACAACTGCCGATAATAAATGACGTTTTGAAGAATGTGTCTCTCTGATTTTTGTTATAAACAGGAAAAAAGGAAAAAGGAAATGGTTGAGTATCTGAGGCATCATAACACAGAAGAGCAAAGCAGGCAACGGATCTGCTTTGAAACTAGTATCTTTGTCATTTCACAAAAGGAAAGAGTGCATGGATGCACATTGAATATGTCGTCACAGCCAGAACTTTTTGTTCCCAATGCTTTCAATAGCAACAACATCAGAGTCGTTGCATCTGATTCCCGAATATGGTTTGCACAAAAGTGCGATTGACACTGGTGTCTCCCCGGCGTCATACACCAGTTCTCCAACCGAGAGAGTATATATAAAAGATGCAGAGTTATGCAAATCGGGTATTCAGTTCAGTAGTCCTCTTCCCTTTCATTGTCACAATTTTTGTGGTTAGGTGTTTCTTTCTTTGTTCTTTACTTAGTTGAGACACCATGGTTTCTGTGTGCTCTTTCGAGTTCATTCAGTGTCCAATTAGCCGTAGTTCAGGTGCATTCAGTTCTCATCTGAGGTCATTGTGTCTTTCCATTTTCTCTTGATTTCAAGTTCGGACACGTGCCAATTAAGACCGAAGAGTTATGTTATTATCGTTCACACCTCTTATCTTTCTGATAGTGCGTAGACCAAACAATCACACGACCAATCCAATCTCCCGGTTCTTTCCGTTCTTTTTCGGTCGTGATCGTGATCTTCGTCAAGATTTGAGGGAATAAATGAAAATGAAATCAATATTCACCTGTGATCGATATTTGTGTGCTGACCCTCACAGCACAATGCACACATCTGCGCACGCTGTCTATTAGCCTTGTATGGTTGGGTTGACTGACTAGTCGAGCGGATTCATTTTGTTCGAGAATCAAACTTATTCATAACCAACATCCATTTTCAAATCTGCAGAATGGCATCCACTGCCACCTTATCTCTGGGTGAAAACCCGGAAACAGAGGCCAATCTGCTGCCTCCAAAACAAGAAAAGACACTCGACAACTTTATGAAACTCGGCAAGTACTGCTGGTTGATCTTGTTGTTTTCCGAGTTCATGCTTCTTTCCGGAGCAGGAAACACTTTGTATATGATGTATGCCGGTGAGCTGTCAACTTACTCCTCCTTCCTCAACTTGTTTTCTCCCTCAGGTGCCGCTCCTAAACTGGTCAGTTGCGAGGGCCCAGGCGTGTTCATCAAAGACATCTGTGCCTCCTCGTACGACTTCCACAACCCTCCGAACTGTTCGCTCACCTACAAATATGACTTTTTGTCGATCAACGTTGCTGTAAGAAAGAAAGAAACATATTCATTGTTGTAATTGGTTATTTATCTTCCAGTTCGATCATCTTTGCGGCGAGGGCGCATGGGTCAAAACCAGTATTTCAGTGCAAATGGTCGGCGTTCTGATCGGATCTGTACTGTCGGGAACAGTTGCCGATAGGTATGGGCGATTGAAGGTTTGTGGACACCTGGAAACGGAAAAACGGGCTCTTTGCGGAGAATCAACTAAGAATGTTCTTTCAGGTTCTCTCCGTCTGCTTCTTCATGGTCTCGGCTCTGAGCATCCTCAATACGTTTGTCGACAATCTTGTGTATTTCACCATTGTCCGAACTATTCTGTCTGCTTTCAAAGGCGGTTTACTCAGCACATACGGTGTCTATAAAATGGAGCATGTGCCACGTCAGCACCGATTCTGGATCGCCACGATGATTAGTTGGGCACCGAATTACATGTTGCTCAGTTTGGTTGCTTATCTCTGCCACGATTGGAAGACGTATCAATATGCAATTTTTGCGCTTTCAATGCCCGGAGCTCTAGTTTTCTGGTGAGATGAAGAAACGTGTTCCCGCTTGTCAGTAATATGTCTTTCAGCTTCGTCCAAGAGTCTCCTCGATGGCTGATTCAAGCAGGTAGAATAGACGATGCTCGACGAGTTCTCAGGAAGATAATGGCTGTCGATGGGAACCATTCGGAGCATTCTTGGGCAGAACTGGAGGAAATGTTGGAAAATGAGAAGAAGAAGCAGGAGGAAAGGACGAAAAAGAGGCAGAACTACGACTTCCGTCACTTGTTCTGGAACAAGTACATGGCTTCCGTGACAATGATCATGTGGCTCGGAATGTTCTCCACTTCCTTCACCAACTACGGTTTCGTGTTCAACATCGAGAAGTTGTCCGGTTCTCTGTACATCAATGCACTTCTCATGGGATCTCTTCGTTGGATTCTCAACATTGTCTTCGGTTTGGCAGACTTGAAATTCAAGAATTTAGGCAGAAAACACATTCATCTGATATCAAAGTTGACCATCTCCGCGTGTGTTTTCTCGATTTTTGTGACCTATTACTTTGGTGAGCCATGGCAGAACTCACTCTTCCAATCAGTTTCTTCCGTTCAGAATACGACGAAGAGTACTCTCTGATAATCCGCGTCGCCACTCTGCTCGCATCGGCCACCGCTTCCCAAGTGTTCATCACCAAATCCATGGTCCTCATGGAGTTCTACCCGACAGTCATCCGCAATTCTGCCGTTTCCTTCAAGTCCAGTGCCAGTCGAATCGGAACCATTCTCGGTCCCCAACTCTTCATTTTGGTTCGTATTCAGTCATTCCCTCTTGCTTATATTTCCCGTTTCAGTGTCCCTACAAAAGTGTTCCGTACGCAGTTCTGACGGGAATGTGTCTGTTCGATGCCATCGCATTCCAGTTGCAACTTCCGGAAACAAAAGGACGGCCTTTGCCAGAAACACTTCCAGAAAAAGAGAAGAACGGCAGGACGGCATTGCCGACGACTGCGCCAACGGACGAGTAGAGAACAGACTGCTGAGAGAAGAACTCATCAAGTGTACATACATATCTTTGCTTTCTATGAATAGAGATTTAATAAACGATCTTAGTTAGATATCGGGTTCTATTTTTTCTAAGTTCCAAAACTGTTTTCCTTTGGGAAAGCATTTTGAGAATACCTGATGAACAGTCACAAAACTAACCTAATCCTGATCCCAGGTTACCAAGAAGAGAAGAAAACAGGATCGGCAGTGCAAAAACTACATAATACTTCTCTTCATGATAATCATAAAAACTCGAGAAGATAAATAATACAACCAAAATAAAAGAAAATCAATAAGGTAGGCATGTTGAAAAAATTCACAATAAAGTTAAACATTCTAGTACAAAGTTGCTTCAGACGCTAGGAAATTGGGTTAGGGGTATGAACATGTTCAAGTTCTAGGAAAGCCTAGGTGTTTCGCTTTGAAAGGAGGTATCAGACAATGGAAGATTCTCATCGTTTTCCTCTTTAACTTGCTTCTCTTCCGATACAAAACTGTCCGATGCTTGCGACACTTTCGGACTTGATGATTGTTCATTTGAAATCGCGTCGTTTTTCACAGCAAACATGGGAGAAGGCTCCAGACCGAAGCTCCGGCAATACTCGCGATGCCATGCACTCATTGCAGTTTCGGAATTGAATCTTTTAATGACCTCAAGCCTTCTCAACGATTCTTCGTCCTCCTCCTCCTTTGTTTTTCTCTCGGTGAAGACTTGTATGTACTTCCATTTTCCATGGCTTCCCGATTCGGTTGTGTTGTTATCATTTTCCTCTTCAATCGTGTTTTCCTCCCGTTTAATCAACATCGACTGACGAGCAGACTTTCTAACTGCAGCAGAAGATTCCTCGTTGTTAGAAGAAACTCCAAGATGAGTCTGATGAAAGTATGAAATCGGGATAAGTTACATTTTTTTAAAACTCACCTGCCGCCGCTTGGCAACTATTTTCGGTCTCTGTTCCAGTTCACTGCCCTCCGGTTCGACTACTTTTGGAACCGTTTCTGCCTCTTCATCGGATTCATCTTCTTCTGATTCTTCTTCTTTCACATTTCTGAGACTATTCATCGCAATCTCTCCAGTGCAATTAGCCGATTCACACTTGCACCGAGGGAGAGAGGCACCTTCCATATTGTAGTTGAATGTAATTTCTTCTTCAGGTTCGATGTCTCGAATCGCTTTGATAAAGGAACGAGGCTCGTATAGACTGCAGTCATTGCTTCCGTATTTGACAAAGATTCTACGAGAGACTGCCATTGAGTTTGGATCGCAAGAATGGTTGATATAACGGGCGACATTGCCCATTGTTGTCGCATCGATTGTCATTCCGTCGTCAGTTCGCAGCATATAGTGATTAGCTTGGAAGTCTCTTGAAATCGAGATAACCCTGCTCCGCCTTTCCCTCTCCGCTGCATCGATCACTTCACCGATATATTCAGCAATGAATTCTCCTTTCCTGATTTTGGCTGTAGCGAACAGACCATATCCTTTCTTCGCGGCTACGTGGTATTCGATGTTTGGATTCTGGTATCTCTCCGAAATTCGACGGTTCCCACAGACCCTTCCATCCTGAGAACATTCGGGAGGGCATTCACACTCGAATGCCACGTAGCAGCACTCTTGAGTGGTACACCGGTTTTCTCCAACGCATTTACAGAGATCAGTTTCCGGGCAGTCGGATGTCACTTTCTTAGTAGACTTCGAGGTCTGAAAGTCATATTGCTACTTGAATTGTTTATTTCACTTACTGGGATCACGCGGTGTACTTCCTTATACACAACCGGAATATCTTTGAATGGATCGAACTCCTCGAAAACCTTCATCCAATAATTCTTATCCGCTAAATTTTTTACAATTGGATGACGAATGTAGAACCGAGAGAGTTCTGCAATCTCGTTCACTGGAATAATTGACATCTGCGGTTTTCCGTCGGCGCTCCTTGTATCCGGCCATTCAACGACTGTGTTGCCGACAGTGTTATAGCGTACCGAATGCTTATCCGGGTAGTAATACCAGTCGCGGGTGATTGCCAGGTACCAACCTCTTTCCCATTTGGCAATTATTGGAACATTGTAACGGATCACATCTTGGCACAAGCAACTCTCGCATCGATCCATCGGATTCGACTGGCCGTCCACTGTTACGGCATCATGACACTTCACATGGAAAGAACGAATGCATGTTACGCATTTCACCAATTTGCCTCTTTTTCTACAGTCTCGGCACGCGTTGATATTTGCGAGAACTTTCGACGGCACATGGTGAGCGGGGCAGATCATCATATCGACAGTCACTATCTTGCCACCGACTTCCAATTCAACTTCAAGCGGTTTCGACCCTGCTGGAACGCACGTTTCCGTGTGAAATGAACGGAGGCACAATGCGCATTCTGTCATATCGCCAATGTAGGCCGATTGTTTTTTGTGATCCACATTGCACGCAGCGCAACAATGGAGAGGGCATAACAGCTTGTTTTGACACTCAACACGAGCAGCGTATTGGAACAGAAACCCGTTGGAATTATAGAACTGAAAACACATTAATTACTGTTCTGGTACAATCGGGAATGCTTACAATGGCACATTTCCTGTGAAACTTGCTCGCGCAATGAACCCTCTTGTTGGCTCCGCTCATTGTTCCGAAACAGGAAATCAGCTCTTCGTCATCATCAGAATCGTACGATTTCTCACAAAAAACGCATTTGCTCTCGGCTTCTGGATTTATTCGGCCATTAGTTCTTTCGTCGCGTCGTTTTAGCACGGGAATTTCAAGAAAAGTCCGTTTAGCTGGAGACCGTGTAGCTGAAACACATTCGATGAATTCTAACAAAACAAAAGTGGGCTCACTTGCTGGATAACCGTTGTCGATAAACTCCATAGCATTGATGCTTTTCAAGTGCATTCTTTGTATCTGCGCCGTGTTTCGCATAACTTCGACATCTCGACTGATTACACTTGAACATCGAGACGTTTTTACGGATTCCGAGTCAACAATGGAACTGGGAATCGACGACGACAGGTCTACGGATCGTTTCGGTGAGGGAATCGGCGGAAATCTTTCCAAAGCATTTTCCTCATAAATTTCCGAAAGCGGCTCACGCGAAAAATCCCTGAAATCCAATTGAAAACTGCATCAACTGATGAAACTCACTCTGAAAATGAGTTTGGTGTGGAGAAGTCATCCTGGGCATTTTCCTGTTCAGATTCGGGAACTGCAAAAACACACATTACGACTGCCCATTATTTTCTATTTCTTGCCTGGAATGTCGAGCATTTTGCTGCGTTGAGATCGCCTTTTCAGGTACAATCTGAAAAAGAAACTCTGTTTAACTGAGTACGAACAAACAACAACAGTACGAAGAAGATCTTTAGCAAACAGTTGTTTAAAAACAACGGGAATGATATTCGCGCCATTCAGACATGAGCGAAAGCGTTATTTTAAAACGAAAGCGTTATTTTATTATGTAAATTTACAATTGACATTGCGCAAAATTGAAAAAAAAAATTTGCAACGGTTTTCAAAAGTTTGCAAAGTTCTGAAACGCCATCGAAAACAACAAAATTTAAAAAAAAAATCCGAATTTCTGCGCCATTTGTTTTTTAAAATTTTGTTCGATGGAAACCGCGGTTTACCGTAGTTTTGAATGAACTGCTAAATCGTTGCGAGACCGGTGCTACATATTTTTGACATGCTCCTTTCGATTACTGTAGAATTTTTTTTTTGAAAAATAATTTTCGATTGGCAAAAACTTGAAAGTTCAATGAAAGCTCTGAAAAAAACGGAGATCGTGAGGAATAAACCAATCAGACAATATTGTGGTCATTCGTTCATATTATTTATGTAGACACATGTGCATTCAAACACAATAATACGGAAAATTGGATGGAGACTTGTATAAAAGAACGACTACTCGTTTACGTGATAATAGAGTCGTCATAAGAACAGCACAGCAGAATGATCCTCGAGTTTGTCCAGACGTGGCACGTAGCAATCGGTTCAGTGGGATGTCTTGCCAATTTGTTTCTCTGCTACGTGGCTCTGATCAAGACTCCAAAAGCAACTCGCTCCTATGCTACTTTTATTCTCAACTTTGCTATCACTGACTTTGCCCAATGCTTTCTGGATTTATTTCTTTTGCCGAGGAATGTTAAAAACCCTCAGATCTCATGGATATGTTCGCTTTCAGGGTCATTCTCACACCAGTAAATGGAATAATTATATACGTGCTACATGGACTATGCCAGTTCACTGGTTCGACATCTTGTAAAGTTAGGTGAGCAATCTGCAGAAGTCTTCGTATGAAAAGCGAATGTTCAGTGTCAGTTTTCTGCTTCACTGTTTCCCTCATACCGCCTGGTCCCTTCTGCTCTCCTTCTCCTATCGCTACTACATCCTCCACCACCCGTCACTCTCCAGAAAGATGATTGTCCTCATCATTGTCATTGTATACATCCCTTCCTTATTCCAAGCGGTACTTTCCTAGACTACGTCCTTGATAGGTTTGAAAAATGCTTTCAGTTGACATTCTATACAGTTTTGGTTAGCCGAGAGGAAATAGTCCCTCTGGCGGATTCCTACTTTCCGCAATACAACTTGTACAATGATACTGGAGAGATCATCGGAGTTATCAGCATCTACTGCTTCTCCATGATTTTTCTTATCATCCATGTTTGCGTTCCAATTTTTCCCATCTATTTCATCATTTTCATAATTAGAGCGAAAATAGTGAACAACTTGATGGAGAAAGCAGCCATGATGTCCCAAGACACCAGATCGAGTCATAAGCAGTTTCTGAAGGTATGTGAGGAGATCTCCGTTCGATGCCTCGTTTAGTCTCATTGCCTCCCTTCCAGTGCCTCACCATTCAAGCAGCCATCCCGACTCTTCTCGTCATCGCCACTCTCTGTTACATCGTCTCTCAACTCGGAATCGTCACTCATCCCATCCTCGAATACACAATCATCGCGTCCGTTATTCCGATGCCAATGCTCTCTCCTTTCAGCTACTTAATCTATGTCCGTCCGTATCGCGCATTCTGTAACAGGTAAGCTGGTCAACAAATTATTAGAAAAGTGGTAAACTATAGTTCATCTTAAGGTTGTTTACTCTGAAAACGAAAATCGAGCAAGGCCGCAGTGTTCGTTTCGAGACAACGGCTCGAGTGTCGAGTAGTGAACCAGCCAAGAAGTACACAGTATCATCCATACGGAACAGCATAACTTGACTTGAATAAATCGAATATCGGCCCAAAACATATAGCTTGTGAGAAGAATCTGTGATTTTCATTTCACAAAGTTACACGCGGGAATCAGAAATGACAGGTGGAATGAAACTTCGCCGAGCACAACCTGAAATAGATTGAAGAATTATGTCCAGAATATCCGGATTCGTTTTGGCATGAGACCTTAGCTTCCGATATTTAATTGTTTTTTTTTGTAAATGTATGTTAGTTATTCGCACTAGGAGCAAGGGCGCTTGTTTTACAGGTCGGATAGCCAGTCAACAACTGCTCTTCCACAACAAAAACAAAAATTATCTGTAGATGAAGTTCAAACAAGATTCATGACGCAGATATCCACAGGGACCCGCTTGTTATCTGTTGCCAGGCACGCGTGTCTGCCGGACGAAGACAGCCCACTTCGACTCATTTTCATTATTGTCCACCCACACAATGAAAACTGCAGGTGTCTGTCTCGCTTTCTCCCTAACTCTCAACTGTATACTACTGTTTCTGCTCTCCAGAACCAAGAAAATAATAGGAAACTTCCGGTACCTGATGATCATCTACAGTGTGTTTCTAATGCTGTTCAACTTGATTGACGTTCTCATGCTTCCCGTAAGTGGTTCCGTTCGAGTCTCTCCTTCAACTTCTCGTTTCCAACCAGGTCGTTCTCATTCACAAATACGGATTCATCTACGTGTCTTCCAGTCCTTTCCGTCAGAGGCCATTCGGACTAGTGGTGGCCGCACTTCAGTCTTGGACTCAAGGAGTCTGTGTCACCCTCTTGTCATTCAACTTTGTCTTCCGCTACAGTTTCATCCAGTTGGTTTTCCATTTCAACTTTCCCGATCCATTAACTTCCTTAGACCTACGAGAATCGCTCATTACTGGTATGCTTGGCCTATCGCATCACTATTACTTCTCAGCGCTTGGGGATACGCCGAGAACTACGCTCTGGCCAATGACTTTTTCGATTTTTACTTCAGGTATTTCACACTTATAACTATAAGTAACCATGCAAATGTTATCAGACAAAGTGTGCTAGACAAATACAAGATAGACATACTCAAATCGGGTTATTATGCAGTTGTCTACTGGGAAGAAAGTGATGTTACTGGAGAGAAGCTCATGTACTTCCCGAGTATCTACTGTTTGGTCGTTGTAGCAATCTGCGATGTCTCCACACTGTTCATGATCTGTTTCTGTGGCTTCTTCCTCTACAAAAGTGTCTGCGATGCTACGAGGTTCGCATCGATTCAATTGGCGAGGGTGAATCAAGACTTGTTCTGGACTCTTGTTTTCCAAGTAAATTCTCTGAGTTTATACTCTTTAAAATGCTTGATTCCAGACGATTGCTCCAATTCTGATGATTCACATTCCATCAGGAGTGCTCATTTTTTCTCCATTTTTTGAACTCAATCCTGAAGGAATCGAAGAAATCCAGCCGATGCTTTTATCATTCTTCCCGATCGTCGACACTCTCATAGTACTTGTGTTCTTCAGAGCCTTCCGGAACACTCTCCGGGAACTGTTCTGGCCAACAAACGGAACGATGACAAACAGTATCCAACTTCAACAATTCGCCAGAAATCCTTGATATTCCCAGTTTCTGAAACATTTCATTATTTGATACCCTGATACTCTTTCCCCACGTTTACTCCTCTTTTTATGCCTTTCAAAACGTTCCTATGCAATTAAAACCATACTGAATTAATAAACCGATGCCGCCTTTTCATAGTGTTGTTAACCGCGCAGTCCACACCCATTTTCCCACCACTTACGGGCACTATCCCGCCTAACAATGCCGACGGCGTGGCCGTCATCCGCACCAACTTTATTACCCGTCCCACAGAGTTTTGTTATAGTCCTTTGCCTCGTGTTCCCTCTCCCGCCACCACGCCATCTGCTTCTCTCGTTTCCCGGCGAGAATACTCATGGAGAGAGTGT
The DNA here is from genome assembly GCA_900536345.3 of Caenorhabditis sp. 39 LS-2015. NCBI lineage: Eukaryota > Metazoa > Nematoda > Chromadorea > Rhabditida > Rhabditidae > Caenorhabditis > Caenorhabditis waitukubuli. Next base: position 15,405 of record LR562773.1, read on the forward strand.
GTCTTCCGGAGAGACGCAGCATGTCACCGCCCTGAAACAGTTTTGTTGTAATAGAGTTTGCGATGGGATGGAGCCCCGAGGAGGCAGCCTCGTCGTCTGTTAGTTTGTGCGAAAGAGCGTGCGTGTGTTCGGACTTCGTATCAATCATGCTCCGCAGGTCTGTCCCAGAGATTCACTTTATCAAAGTCATGTGACACTTCGAATGTTGTTTCCGTCCTGAGACGCCCTCTCGTTTTACAATTTTTGGCGACCGTAGAATGTTGTAAACGTTCTTTACTGACAATCAGACCGTATGTTGATCTACCCTTTTCGTTTCGAAAGGGCAGCTGAATGAAGGGTTGAATCGGTTCTCTATATAGACAAGTCTGCGTTTCGTGCTACAATGTCATTTTGGTCAATTGTTGGTCTAGCCCATCAAAAAGTTCTTTTTCTGTTCCTAAACGCTTTGGAATTCGGCTCGTTAGCGCTGCGACGTCTTCTCTCCGGATGTTCATGGGAGGCGAGTGCTCCGCCTTCCTCTCTCCCGTCCGGCCACATGTTTGGTTCTGCATCAATCACGCGTAATGAATTCAGAGCACCCTCCCCCTTTTTCCACTTTCATACTTGCAAACTTTCTCTGTCCCTTCTTGAACTTTATGTTCCTCTCCGTTCAGTTATTCTCCCCATTCCCTTTGATAAAAAGATAGAAAGTCGTCGTCTCGAAATCAACCGAGGTGAGGAGATTAACGGTTGGTTGGTGTGCCCCGTCCTCTCCACAGTATGAATTATTCAAACGATGCTCCTCACCATGATTATTCATGAATATTCCTATATACCTCTGGCCAGAGAAGGACCCTCTCACTCTGCCGCACTCTCTCTTGCAGTTTCGCTGCCGAAAACTTTGTCAGTCAGTCAGTTAGTCCTGGTTTCCAGTGCGTGCCATTCGGTTTTCCCATGTTTCCCATTCAATTCCGCCAGAGCATGCGACCTTTGTATGTGTGTGTGGACAGACACCGAATTGCATTCGACTCGAATCGCAGCCAATTTCATTTTTTCAATGTGGAATCGAATGTTTCGGATGAGAGGCGGCTCGAACGGAACATGAAGGAAGAATGCTCGGAATGCAATGTTATTGTACAAAGAGTCAGAATCCCTTCGAAACTTCCCATCCAATAGTTTTTCTATTTTCGTAAAACGACATACTATTATCTTTTCTTTTGATTAACTGTTCTGAAATACTATTTCTAAACTTGTACATCTGAAACACCGCTTTAACTTTCCGTCGTTTTCCAATTCCATTCACTTGAAAATCTCAAAGTTCAAGTGGACTGCAGCGTCTATAATCCCCTCCAGGTTCCCACGAAGCCGCCACCACTACTACTACCTATTTCATATTCTATTCGCATTCCGCCGCAAGAAGTTTTGTATGTGGGCCGGGCCAAGCCAGCCTCACTCGCTCCCCTCAGCGAATGAAAAAAACGTCTGAAAGACTCAGCCGCCGTCCGTATCTCCATCGTCCCATCACCGCCCTCATTGACCACACCCTGACACGCTTTTCACCGGATTCATTCATTCCCTTCCAGCATCTGCCAGCCCGCGGCCACTGTCTCTGTGTGTATTTGAACGCTATTCGAGTGTGTGTTAATTTCAAAACGGTAAACCGTCTCCTCCTCCTTCCTCTTCTCCTCGTGGGGCCTAGCCTGTACACTGTTTGTATGCCTACTGTCAACGGAAAGGTTCAACGGGGACCTCGCGTGCGCGCACAGTCTCTCTCTAGAGGAGTTCATATATTTTGCGTGTGTGAGTGAGTTATCAGTAGAGTTACGCAAACTACCCTCCTCATCCACTGTTTACCTCCCTCGGTATGGCGAAGCAGCCCGTTTCTGCTACTTGTGTGATCAAAAATGCTCCGATTTCTAGGCTGGCATTGATTATTGTTCTGCAGGATGCTGTTGGACACTGCTCTTCCTCCCGATCCTCTCTTTCTTGTTTTCCCTTTCGTATACTGTAAGTCTGCCATTGCCTTCTCTCCACAGCAATTTCAATTTGCGCTCATCAAAATAAGTGTGGTCCATCCCATCTCCCGATGCTGCACATACTTTTCCATCCGCTCTAAAAGCGATATAAATTTCAATGTGCCTCCTCCACACATTCAGACCAGACCGCTTCGAGGTACACCAATTATAGCGAAGCGCACATGTGCGTATGGGAAATAAGTCTAGCGGTCCCCGCATACTCACACGCCTTTACGCTCTTCCCGAGGCCACATATGGATTTCGTTTTCGGAATTATTTCGGTATCGCTCTCCTGGGACCACGTACCCATCTCCGCCCATACCCATACTGAAACCTCCCGCATTTCTAGCAGCTACGTCGCTCAATTTTCGTATTATAATAAGTGCTCTCCCAGGTCATTTCCCCCCTTTGCTCGCTGATATTCTATGACGAATTCAGTGGTGAATTCGAATTCCATTTCGTATTGCGGCGCTTAGTCACACTCACTCGCACTTTTGTGTTGTATGGTACGATTGCGAAACTTTGAAATTGGAAATGGAATCAAAATGAAAACAGTACAGCTGTTCCGCCAAGGCAGTATACAGTTCGGTTTCCATATGCTAATAAGCGCCTCGATTGAAACTTGTTCACTTTCTCCATAGGAATTGCGGGACGTCGATTCATTGGCAATCAGATCAAAAGAATGCGCAATGACCCGTCGCCCCCGTGTACACACCCTGTCCGCCTGAACTTTTAGTGTCCTTTCCCTCTGCGATCAGCCACACCTTTACCGCCTTTTTATGGGTGGTCCGAGTATTATTGCCAGAGGAAGAGAAGTGTTCCATAGTGCTGGTGTCAGATTACTAATCCCAGTTAAGCTCAAGTTTTTTGACCTCACGGGGAATTGGAAAACGGAGAGAAAACGAGACGGAGAAAACGGAAAAGACGAGCAATTATTGCGTTCAGCAATGAGCCGTGAGGTGAAGTGAAGTGCCATAGGCAATATGATTTTATTTTATGTGAAGACGAGTGAGAAACGTTGAGAGGACCTCGGAGAGTACGAGCAATCCCTCTGTTCTCCCTGCTGCAGTTTTCATATCAAAACGGTATTCTACTGAACTTCCAACTTCTATTCAACCTCCTTCTGTTGCACTTTGCAGTCGTTTCTCAGTTTCTCTTGCTCTCGTGCAGTCTTAATCCCAGGAAATGTGTATAGGTAACTGAGCTCTTCAGCTTGTCATCCGGCGTCTCAAACTTGCCCGCAGGAATATGATCCCTTGCCTCTCATGCCTCCTTCGTTTCGCTCACTTCCCACGTTAAACCTACACCTAATCCACTATTGATGTTCTTGAAGAAGTGCCTCAAGCCTCGATTTCTTCCCTCTTGCTTCATGTTCGCATGTGACATCAGCCTGATCCCATTTCTCATTTCGAACGGGTCGTCCCATCCCCTCATTCGGTCATGAAGACATCGGCACGCAATCGGCGGGCTGTTCGTTTGACAGAACCCAAGGGCGCCCCTAATACTTTTCGGTTTGCAGCAGTATTTGTGTGTAAGCGTCTTCAAAGTGTGTGCACCCGTCCCGCCGGCCTTCCCGCACTTGTCGAGAGATGCCCCCTTGTCGCATAAGATGTCCCCTCTTCCCCTTTCCCCGGTCGTCCGTCCGCGTCCCCTCGTCGCTTCTGTGTATGCGTATGTGTGTATGGGGATGGGCATTGGGAAAGAGGGGGAGGCTTGTCTATATGTATGTATTAGAGCAGATGGGCGCAAATTGGTTTTGGCTGCTCTAGGACCGAGCCCCTGGAGCCCCAATGGTCCCTGTTGCTGTTGTCCCAACACGAGAGCATCCCTAGTTTCACAAGAAATTCTGCAAAAAACCAAGATGCGATGTGCTTCATTAGGTCAACTATGTAAGGGAAGAATGAACTCGACTGCGATCCGGGATTTCATTCTCAATGTTCAGTCTGGATTCCTTGAAAGTTTCTCTCAAAGTTCTTTCTAAAGTGTGACTAATTGGAGATTGTGATGATTAGTCAGAGTGTACTGTCTACCACCTGTACGACAACAAAACTTTAAAATTAGAACGCCACACCCCGTCCCTCCCGTCCGTTGTCTCCGGTGTTTCGCCTTCTGCGTCGCCTTCCAATTCCACTTACTCTATTTCATCTGTTTCTTCTCCCGACCTTGTTTTTAGCTATTGTGTCTGAAACTTTGTGCAGGTACTCTTCCCTCGCATGCTCACAGCTGGCTTTTACGACATGCCACCTGGTTATATGCTTTACAACTATTCGGGTCCCTCAGTCACTCTCCCTCGTCGACTTCCCCGCCTTTTCTCTTACACATCACAAATTTTGAAACGGAGCTGAAACCGGGACTTTTGTGTTGGTAATCTATGAAAAGCATCCATTAGCATCGATCACTCACCATCCCTCGGCAGGCTATTCAAAAAAGTCAGTCATGCGGTCGGGACCATTTCCATGACAGCTTGTCACCCGAACCGCCCTTATTTTGGCTCCGGATCCCTTCCCGATGACTTATCCATCATCGTACCTAATAACACACTAGCCCAGGCCCTCTTTGGAACCTGCCTGAACATGAAGGTTGAGTGACAGGTCCGGCTGGAAAACGAGCCCTGCGGCGGCTCGCGAGTCAAAGCCAATTTATGCATCAGTGCCGTTGGGGTCCCGCCCGTCCCTCTGTCAACGTCGTCGCCCTTCTTGACTTGCATCGGGTCTTAACAAGCCAATCAACGAAGTGTTGTATGTGTGCATGAGTGTGTATTGCCAGAGCGTGGCACCCGATGATTTCCAGAATATTTGCCTCCGTTTGAACTAAGCCCTAGACCGAAGTCGTTCCCCGCCGAAATGTTAATTTCCGCTGGTGTTGCACTTTGTCTACTTGTTTCATAAAGCTTCCCTTTGTGTTTATTTTTCATTTTCCGTTTTCAACTTTTGCATTAACGCATCTACGACTGAAGTGTACTAATTGTAAGCGATCAACCAAAAAACATCAGGACGCGTTCATTCCATGATGTGAGATGATTTCAAAGATCTTTGAATGCTATCTTCCTAGACCCAGCTGTTGAGAGACAGGTGAAAACCTTAACCTCGAGAGCCAGTGACACAGGTACTAGCTAGCTCACATAACAAACCGAGATGCAGTAGTTTCTAGTGTCCACCCGAATTCGGTTGTTGTACAACAAAACAGCAGTCGGAAAACACACAGCATCTGGCGCCAGAACCCTATCACTATCATCGACTTAACCCTTACCCTATCTTACGCTGTCCACTATCCATCGTGCGTATTTCTGTGTATATATGTGTGTGCGGTTTGTGTTACAACGACGACGCCATGGGCCCCGCCGTTTCTCTGATTCTCGCCGTGTCGGTTCTCCTGCTGGTCCATACTCACTCGTCGCTCGCATTCTAACACGTCCGAATATTTCTATCACTACTTGCCGCCGTCGCATCGGTCGCCTCGGTCGGTCGGTCGGTCGTCGTCGTTGATTCGGGGCCCCGCGAATGCAACTGTTGCGTCGGTCTGTCCCTCCTCGCTTACCTACGCCTCTCCTGTCTCCCGTGGGAGAGGCTGTCCCTGTCCGTTTACCCGCTGGCCGGGATCCGAGAGGGCTGTTGCTGCTACGATGTTGCCATTCGCCCCGATCCTTTACCTCGTTTCGTGCCGTACTCTAGAACCCCCAATGTATCTCAATCTATCTCTCGTTCTTCTTCTTTACGCGCCCAAAGAACATGTCCTTAGGTGTCGGAAGTTGGTTTTGGAATTACGAACCGGTTCCGGGAGATGATGGCTTTGACGATTTCCCTGTCTCACTCAGTTTTGCAGGTGCCCTGCGCAGTTCTGTGACAGTCCGTTCAGTTCTTTGATCATGAAATGTCGTCTTATAACAAATATCTTACTATTACTGTTAAAACAATAACAAAGTCTAACATCCCAAATGGTGCAAGCGCTAACACCTTGATTGGTTTACTTAGAAGAGTGTCTAGTTCTGAGCCCATTTCCTCTTACCCACCAGGATTTCCATTTCCAGCGAAGCTTCTGATTACTGTACCGGAAACCGACCCCAGCCTCAACTACCAAACGAATTCAAGGTCGATGCATTGCGTGACCGAAAAGCCGCCGACGTTTCTTTTTTGTTTGACCACTGGCCGTGCCCAGCCTTGAATTCCATTTTTTGACTTTTCAACATTGCATGTGACCCGTGTCCCCCGCTGTACCGTCTCCACAAGTGCGCGAAACTTTGTCACCTTTTTTTGCCACAAAAAACGTTCGGTCATCTCTCCACGTTTTCTCGTTCAACTGTACAATATTGGGCGGCAAGGCTTTCGGGACTTTCGAGTAGGGAAGCGCAAGCCGGAAGGCACAAAATGTCAAATAAGTGAGTTTGTTCGTCGACAAGAGCCACACAGCCAGCCGCCGGCAGTCTAACACAAATTTAGTTTTCGGCGGGGCGAAGACGTCTTCGGGAGCGACAGAAGACGTCGTCGTCGTCGGCGTCCCACATCCGGAGCCCACGCTTGCCAATTCTCGACTGATTCACTTCTTCGTGCTATCTGTGCTCTTTTCATTCTTGCAAAACTGTCTAAGTTGCTCCTAAAAACGAGTATTCGCCGGTCGACACCGTGGGAAAGTTGTCTGTGTTTTGCCTCGGGTTCTCCTCTTTTTCATCTTTAAGAAGTGCTTTGGTCACTCTCTCCCTTCCTCTTCCTGCTTCTTTTTTCTTCTTCTTCTTCTTTTTCTTCTTCTATCCCTTTCTTGACCTCTTCTTCTTCTTCTTCTCCCTCTTCTTCTCGCTTTCTCCCGAACAGATAGCGAGGAAAACAAAAGAAAACAAAACATGGTGACACAAAACAGCTGTTCTTTCAGAAAGTGTGCATGCTCAAACCGCCCATTCCGAGTAGCTCGACTTCTGGAAACGTGGATGTTCTGAGTAAAGAGGTGCGTCCCGTGGGGGTACGGTCATTAGTAGGTCCAATCACTCGATGAAAGACTCCGCCCATTCACCTTGGGCACCAAGCGTCCTGCACTGATAAAACATCACACAACGCGAGAGCGGGAGCCTCGGCGCTTCCCGGGTATCTCTGTGTCTCGTTTCTAGAGACGTCGCAGAGTACTGTAGATGATGGAGGCAGTGGGGGGAAAGACCTTGAACCGATAGCATGCATCGTTAGGGTGGAAAGAAATGTGATTCCATCTCGCAACACTCGTAGGTTTCTCTTACTAGTACTACTCCTCCCTTCTCTACTTTCCTTTTCCCCATTTTTTTGCGACTCTTTTTCGAGAGAACAGCGATATCATTCTTATATAATAACTTTCTAATTCTGTCCGGATGTCCGTTTTTCCGTTTTTCCGTTTATCCGTTTTTCCATTTGTCCGGATGTTTTCTGTGCGCACTTTTTTTCGTGCAATACAAAATGCCAGCAAGCGGATTCGAACCTGCGGGCATACGCACAGAAAACAAACACGCAACCACTCGGCCATCGTGTTCATTTCAACGGAATGGGAAAAAGGGAATGGTATTCACGCGGAAACCGAAAATATCCAGAAAAGAGACACTAGGGGTAGCCGGAAATTTCACGTGGGTTTCACGTTGACATGTCCGGACGTAATAAATAACACTTATTAGAAATTGTCAAGGAAAACTGTAACCCAGCTGGAAACGGCGGCGATAGCCGCCGGAGCCAGGCTGGTGAAACAATAGTTGACCACTGGTTCAAGCTTTGGTCCTTTTTTTTCACTGACTGGTCAGTAGTCGTACAAAGTGGTGACCGGGGAGAGAACCGGGGACCAGTTGACCTTTCCCCTCCTCCCTTGGTCCTCGACGGGGTCACTTTCTTCTTTCTGTGATAGTTTTACTTGATTTACGCATCTCGTGACCACTAGTTTCTCTTTTGCCAATTTTTTAGTTCGGTATCGAGACAAGATGAACTTTGTAACTGTGACGTGGCACATAGGGATGGTTTTATGATAATTTGGAATACTACTAGGGAGAGGAATGCAAATTCATGTCAGGTCAAACTACACCAGAGCTCTTTTCGCCATCTTGCATTATACTGATTTGTTCAACTCATATTTTTTATCAATCCTAATATTAGTAGATCTGATAGGCGATTGTCCACCCCGTCCACCTCTTCCCTCCTCCATTTTCGCACCAATCAACCCAGCTTTCCATTTTCTTTTCCATGGTCACTTTTTATCACGTTTGATTTACTCTACTGATTGATTCATTAATCGTC
>LR562775.1:3551-16989 GCA_900536345.3 Caenorhabditis sp. 39 LS-2015
GAAGGCCGAACTCTCGGCTTCTCGACAGTTGCTCCAGGCCACGCGATTCCCCAAGTCGTTCTCAGTCGCGTTGGAATGGCCGTTCCGAATATGGTCCTTGGCCCAGTCATTCTCGACCAACTGACCCGTGCCGCATGGTATACTCCCGCAATGGCTGCTCCTTTGCAAACTTTGATCTGCGGTTTCATGCTCGCCTTCTCCACTCCGATCTGCTGTGCTCTGTTCCCTCAGAAGAGTTCTCTTCCGGTCGATCAGCTGGAAATTTCGCTCCAAGAGCACATTAATAAGCTGCCCCACGCACCAACGACTGTTTACTTTAACAAGGGCCTTTAGAGGGCTCATAGAAGATTTATTGTACATTATTACGGTATATCATCATCACACGAATAAGGCCACTTTAGATAGATTTTTGAATAAATAATATTTACCGGCACTTTGTTTTCCCCGGTGGATAAAAATCAAGTCATGCAATACTTTGTGCGTTAAAAATCTTGATTCTCGAGGTGTCGAAAATGATACCAGAGTGCTCTACGGACAATCTCCAGACGTACGGAACGAAGAAATCCACAGTGTACTCGTCTTCGACGTATTTGAACTTGAGCTCTGGGAACTTTGCCAACTTGTCCGTCGGCCAGACATTGGCTTCTTTCTCGATGATTTGTAGCATTGTTACTCCATCTCCAGCTGGCACATTCACAACTTTCGACGAAAAATGAGAAATGACTGCGGCGATGTTGACGAGAAGATCTTGGAACATCGGATGCTGCATGTAGGCGTCGAAAAGGGCTCGATGGTAAAGTAGGTTATAGATGAGGTGCGTGTTGTGACGGAGACCGCCGCAGAGAGCACTGTTGATAATCTCCAGAAGGGTACGAATTCCCTCTTCCAATGCGGTGATATCATCGTGCTGAAAGAGAAAAGGCGTTTTAGATATTTTAGCAAAATTCTAGAAAAATGTGCTTACGAAGTTGATCGGCTGACCACCAGCCACGTCATTCTGACTGCTGACTCTCATATGATCCACCATCTTCGCGTGACGTTTCGTAAGAAGCTGAAATTCATGTTTGAATGAAATTTTCAAACCCAATCCAAAGAATCTTACATCCAGAAGAGATATGAGTCGCTGGCAGACAATCGGCGCGAGATTCTTGAAGAATGCTGACATATTGGCAAGAGCCGCGAGACAGTTGGTGTGCAAATAACGATCCTGAGGCAAATATGATTAATTTTTCAGGAAAATTCTCAATTTCTTACTTTTGTTTTCAACGCATTCTTTTGAATCGCTCTGATGAAGACGAGAGCGGTGAGGCCGCCGAGGGAAATCTCGCGAACACTGAACTCACTGTCGAGCCAGCTAAGGTCTTTGATTGTCTGAAAACTATCATTTTGCTTCTCGAATCTTCAAATTGCCTCTTACCGCTTCATGAATAATCTTGCAGAATATGTCGTCCTCGCTGAGCATCAATGTAACAATCAATGCCAGATAGACATGATGAGAATTGTGGGAAGTGGCGACTCCATCGTGAAGAATCCGAAGAACTGGGACTACGAGATTCTCGAGGTTGATCCGGGAGAGAACGTAGTTCCGGAATCCCGAATTGGCTTGAAGGAGCATGTAGAGCAACAGCATCGGAGGCTCGTGGCTGGCAGTGGCACAAAGTCGCTCGTAAAGTCCGTTGTAATCGATTTTGAAGGAGACCACTTGGGTTGGCAGTGTAGAGACTTCTTGGGCATTTTGGAACAAGGCAAGAGTCTCTTTGAATGGATTAGAAGCGTTTTGGGGTTGATGGCACGAGAGATTGAGCAAGAGAAGGATGCTGAGGTTGCCGAGAGTCAGTGGTGGAGCTTTTTCCTCTTCGGAAGAGTCCAAACCAGCAGCCATTTGAACCATTGACCACATTGAGGCTGAAAAGGGAAAATGTTAGTCTTTTTTCGATGAGAGTTCAGGTAAAACTCACAAGCGAATCCAAAAACAATGCTCTCCTGCGGTTTCTCCACCGTGATGTGATACTCTGAATTGTGCAGGAGATAATTGAGAAGAAGAGTCTTAGTCAAAGTTGCGGCATGTTGAGCGCAAGCTCCATCGATGAAGAATCGGAAGACGATCGACGTATTTACAATTGATTCGTTGTAGAGTTGAGAGCTGAGAAGGGTTAGGAGACATCGGACGGCTTCAACGTGGATAGCGAGAGTAGCGTCGCTGAAAACTGAAGATTTTGCAAAATCAGAATCTAAATTCAACTTACTTTACAGGAATGTTGATTAGAATCGAGACGAGCTCATAGGTGAACTCTTCGGCAGTATTTTGGAACTTTATTGGAGCGTTTTTAGATTCTGAAACAAAATTCGTTGCACTCGTTGCAAAAAAGCTCAACTAGAAAACAAAACCAGAAACCAACCTTCATTATTATTTCCCTTATCCCCCGCCGCTCCATCATCTTCGTTATCCTCCTCGTCTTCGTCGGAATCGGAAGATGAAGACGATTCAGCATCAGCGTTTTCCATATTCTTCGCGAATATCCGAACAAACTCTTTCTCGGTCATTCTTTGTGTCAGAAACCTTGCGATATATCGAAGGATGAGTAGAGCGTTGGAAGTTTGCCACAGGTAGATTTTACTGGAATCAGCTATTTATTTTTTCAAATTTCAGTGGAAAAACCCACTTCTCGCATTGTTCTGACACTTTGAGCTCTGTCGATCTTCTGAGAAAAAGACGAATGAATGCGGCAAAGTTTCCGGTAGTTTGTGTGTTGTACATCAAGCACTGAAGATGATCGTCCAGCGCTGCTTCCAGTGAATTTCTCGTTTCCCTGAAGAGTATTTAAATCAATAACAGCTTCTTTTTGGAATACAAATACTCACTCGTCATCATCGTCAAACTTCAAATTAAACGACAGCAATTTGTTCCAAAACGGCTCATTATCGTCGATCGGTTCCAGTCCACTCAGCTTTTTCAGGTACACATTGTCTTGGAGAACCGTTTCTTTGGTTATTACTGATCCCATCGATCTGAAATTTAACAAATATCTGAGAAAAATTGTTTTTATTTGCGAGAAAATGAAGAAGTTGTCTCCTGTCCACTCTGTGTTCCCTTTTCTCGTGGCAAAGGCACCGAGAACGCGCCAGCGATTCGGCGTCGCTTTTCTCGTGCACGAAACGACGTCAGCATTGAGTCGGCTCTCGTTCAAATTTTAAAGGATTTTCGCGCATATTCCCTTTTTCGAACTCGATTTCTCTCGTTTTTTCGCGATTTTTCACATTAAATTTTGTAGGAAAATGTTTTCAAACGTTTGATTCAGTGTTTTGTTGTGGTATTCTGTTACTCTGACAGTTTTTTCAGCCATTTTCAATGAATTTACAGTTTTTAGAAAATAAAGCCGCCAAGTGATTAGATTTCGGGTGCTGGTCACTTCCTCACAATGGACACCACAATGCCGGCACCAATGTACCGATCTCATAATTATGATCGTCACAATGCCATCACAGAGCTCGAAAACCGCATCCAGAGCTTTGTAGATGGTGCGCAGCGAGATGAAGTCAAATTGAAAATGCTGCAGGTGAATCTTGCATTTTCTAATATGATTGTAGGTTTTTTGATTTTAGGAGATTTGGCTCAGTATTGAAAATCATTTTACAAGCAGTGCATACGAGAAAGTCGTCGAAAAGTTGATACTGGCATTCTTGGCAGTCTTCTGCAACACGAGTCCACAGTTCATCTCGGAGAACAACACACAACAGCTTCGGAAGCTTATGCTGGAGATTATTCTCCGATTATCGAATGTGGAAGGAACGAAGCAGCACAGCAAGGATATTATAAAGCAGATGATGCGATTGATCTGCAGCGAAAACGAGGAGAACGCCTGCCTTGCAATCAAAATTGTCACTGATCAGGGACGGAGTACGGGTAAAATGGTGTACAGTGGAGAAGTCTCGCAGATTATGGGATCGTTCAAGCGAATGGTCGTGGACCTCACTGTCAGTGGTCGGACTACGGAAATGTTCCTGGTCAAAGAGCACAGTCAACCACCACCGGCAAATTTGACAGAGGAAGAAGTCATCAGTGAGTACTTGAAGACGTGCTACCATTCACAGAGCGTCTGTCTCCATGCGAAAGAAGGGAAAGGTCCTGGGACATATAGCATGATTCCGGCGTCACATCAATCCATAAAAGTTCTTCTGGAGATACCATACCTTGTCGTTTTCTTTTATCAACACTTCAAGACAGCAGTTCAAACTGAAGCCCTGGACTTTATGCGTCTCGGATTGGACTTTTTCAATGTTGCCGTACCCCCGAAGAACTCGAATCCAACTGTAAATCAGACACTTGTCGATGATTACGTTTGTGCTCAATCCAAATTCCTATCTTTTGTCAATATCATGGCGAAAATTCCAGCGGTAAGAGAATATTTTAGAAGTTCGCGATTCATAACACTTGTTTACAGTTTATGGATCTGATTATGCAAAACGGTTCGCTCCTCGTTTCGGGAACTATGCAGATGCTCGAAAGATGCCCTCCGGACTTGATTTCTGTCCGCCGAGAAGTTCTCATGGCCCTGAAGTACTTCACTTCTGGAGAAATGAAGAGCAAGTTCTTCCCGATGTTGCCACGTTTAATATCAGAAGCCGTCGTCCTTGGAACCGGATTCACCGCTATCGACCATCTCCGAGTTTTCATGTATCAAATGCTCGCAGATCTTCTCCATCACATGCGCAATAACATAGATTTTGAGATGATCGCGCATGTCACTTTCGTCTTCTGCCGAACTTTGCACGACACGACGAATACTTCGCAAGTTCAGATCATGTCAGCACGACTTCTGAACTCACTGGCCGAGTCGTTGGCTAATATGGATTCGAAGCATTCGGTAAGTGGATATGAAACCGAAAATCATAGAAAAGTTGATAATCCTCTTAATTTCTAGACACGAGAACTGCTCATCGACATTCTGGAGGCTCACGTCGCAAAGCTCAAGGTTCTCGCTGTGTACCATATGCCGATACTGTTCCAGCAATACGGTCAAGACATAGACTATGAGTATAAGAGCTACGAGCGAGATGGAGAGAAACCGGGACACAACATCCCAAAGGATACGATCAAGGGAGTTCCGAAGAGAAGACTCCGTCGATTATCGATTGATTCTGTGGAAGAGCTCGAGTATTTGTCGACAGAACAGTCTGCAGATGAGAGCAATAAGCTTCCGCCGCCAACCAAAGAAGGAACCAAGTTGTCGACTCCTGAAGCGATTCTAGGGAACATGTCTGTGATGCCATCTCCACCGCTTCCACTCACAGAGGCTCGGAATCTGGTCAAGTATATCATGCACACTTGCAAATTCGTCACCGGACAGTTGCGAGTGGCACGACCACCAACAGATATGTATCATTGTGCCAAAGAGCGAGATCTGTTCGAACGTCTTCTCCGCTATGGTGTCATGTGTATGGACGTCTTCGTGCTCTCTGGAAGCCGGAATCCGCTGCCGATAGCTACTGCGATGCGAACAAAAGACGAGAAGGAGACGCTGGAGTCGTTGGCCAACGTGTTCACCACAATAGACCATGCAGTATTCCGAGAGATCTTCGAGAAATACATGGATTTCCTGATTGAGAGAATATATAAGTGAGTTGTTTCTCCGGCAATTTTCATTTTCAGAAATTAAAATTGAATTTCAGCCGGAACTACCCGCTGCAACTGATGGTCAACACATTTCTCGTGCGAAACGAAGTACCGTATTTCGCCTCGACGATGCTGTCGTTTTTGATGTCTCGAATGAAACTTCTGGAACTTAGCAATGACAAAACGACGTTGTACGTGAAGCTGTTCAAGATAATCTTCTCCGCCATCGGAGCCAATTCGGCCAACTTGCATAGCGACAAAATGTTGACTTCCTACCTTCCCGAAATTCTAAAACAGTCGACAGTTCTGGCACTGACAGCCCGCGAGCCGCTGAACTACTTTCTCTTGCTTCGCTCGTTGTTCAGAAGTGTTGGAGGAGGAGCGCAGGATATATTATACGGAAAGTTTCTACAATTGCTCCCGAATCTTCTACAGTTTTTGAACAAATTGACGGTAAAGTTGACAATTCGTAAATTTCTATAGCATAACTTATTTCAGTCTTGCCAACATCGCACCCAGATGCGCGAACTTTTCGTTGAGCTCTGTCTCACCGTCCCCGTCCGACTGAGTTCTCTCCTACCGTACCTCCCACTCCTCATGGATCCATTGGTCTGTGCGATGCACGGAAGTCCCAACATAGTCACCCAAGGTCTCCGGACCCTTGAACTTTGCGTTGACAACCTGCAACCGGAATATCTCCTCGAGAACATGTTGCCAGTGCGAGGAGCGCTGATGCAAGGACTCTGGCGTGTCATTTCCAAGGCTCCAGACACTCCTTCCATGCATTCGGCCTTCAGAATTCTTGGAAAGTTTGGTGGCGCTAATCGGAAGTTGCTGAATCAGCCACAATTCATTCCAGTGGCGATTCCACAAGACGTAAGTTGGCTTGCTTGAGCATGAAATATACTCACACATGAAGCAGACGTTTCAGTCATTCCTCAACATGGAATTCTCGCGGATGGGATACGACGGCAAGTACAGTCTCCATCTGCCCATATCAGAATTGATGAAAATGGCAACGGATCAGATGCGCTATCCAGCGGATATGTTCTCGAATCCCGCGCCGACTGCACCGCCATCAGCATCAATGAAGAAGTGGTGCATGGAACTGTCGAAGGCGGTTCTTCTAGCTGGTTTCGGTTCAACTGACACTGCGTTCCAACCGAATGCAGAGCTCCCGAAACGAATCAAAAAGTTGCTCGCCAATTTCGATGTGAAGAACAGGACAACCGAAATATACACTTGCACGAACGACAGTGACCGAGATTTGTACACCAATGCGCTCCTCTCGATGGCTTGTAAGATTTTCGAGAAAATTTAATTTTTTTAGTATCCAAATTGAAATTTCAGACGGAATTTGGAATAAGGATGGCTTCCGTCACATCTACAGCAAGTTCTTCGTCAAAGTGCTCCGACAATTTTCACTGATGGGAGTGCTGGAATACGTTGGTGGTAACCAATGGATCCGTCAAGCCGAAGATCAGGGAGTCATCCGGCACTGCCTCGACGCTTCTGTCATGGTCGACGCACTTGTTACTTGCCTCTCGGAGACGTCGAATAGCTTCGTCTACGCCGGCGTCATGTCTCTTCGTCATATAAACGAGACTGTCGGCCTTGCGCTTCCCGATTCAAGTCAAATGTCCATGGTTCCGATGTGTCGGTATTTGATGGAGAAAGTATTGAAACTATGCCACGGACCAGCGTGGTATTCGAGATCTGGAGGAATCACCGCTCTCAGCTACATGATCGACTCGTATCCGCCCAAATTCGTGATGGACTTTGTCGTTGAAGTCGTCGACTCTATAATGGAAGTGATTCTCGGAACTGTCGAAGAGATATCCAGTGGATCAGCGGATTCTGCTTTCGATTGCTTGAAGAAAATGATGAAGACGTACTTCTTGAAGGAGGATGAGAAAGTGGAAGAGAATCTCACCCTTGCCGCTATTTTCATGTCAGTCTTCGGCAAGCACTACTTCCACAGCAACGAACGCGTTCGAGACTTCATGGTCAAGCTCGTCGAGCATTGTATGGAGACGTCGAAACTAGACCCGACGGTCGAGAAGTTCATGTTCCGATTCAAGCACTTCTTCGAGTTTGAAGTGGAGCGAATTCTGGAGACCTCGCCAACCATGGCGCTGTCGGATTGCAACGGAAGTCTCGCAGCACTTTATCAATTCATGACTGCATGTCCAAATGGATACGAATTCGAGAAGGATCTGGACATTTACAAGAGATATTTGGCTCACCTGCTGGATATCTCTCAAACGGACACTCACACAATCAACCAGCGAACTGGATTCAAGAAGTGCGAGACGTGTCCTTCTCATTTCCTGCCGCCATACCCAATCACCACTCACATCGACTCGATGCGATCCAATGCTCTCCAATGTCTTGTGATTGCGTTTGATCGAATGAAGAAGCAGTATGAAGCAGAGTTGGACGAGGATGGAATGGATATCGAGGAGACCGAGGAGGCGATGATAGAGATCCTTGCGCTCCGGAGCAACAAAATCTCCATAGAGCAAGTTTATGAGAGCAAGGAGACGTGGAGAAGAGTGATGACAGTGTTGCTTCGTGCTGATACGGATCTGGACAATCAAGAAATTGCCGAGAAGCTTCACAAAGCCTTGCTGCGAATTGCTCCGGTTCCGACGAACATCATAGCGACTTTCGGCGCGACACAGATTCGAAACATCAATCGAGCCAACGAGGAGACGGAGATGGAGGAGGAGAAGACCATTCCGTTCAATGATATCGCAAAATTCAAAATTATGATGGATCTCAATACGAAAATTCTCGGCAGAAATATGGCGCAGAATTTGACGAATCAAATGGTCCGATGGAAGATGAGCGATAAAATATCGAGAATATTGGCGATGCCCAAGAAAGCCACAGAGGAGGAGATCGAAGAGTACGAACTGGAGAAGCTGAAAGGGATCCGCGAGCTGGACACCATCGGATTCACTATCGACATGCTGGCCGCCGCTCCGATGACCACGCTCACTGAAAGCATATTGATTGATGTCGCTCGATTCGCAGCGCACTTTGAATACTCTTACTCTCAAGATGTGCTGGTCAACTCGATAGAGAGCGTCGCTGTGATCCTGAGCAAGAGCCCGCAAGAAGTTTGGAAGTTCTTCCTGTCTCGAGAATCCATTAACGATGCTGCCCGCCGATCTTTGATCAGAAGGATCATTGTCTATAAGGAGAGCGAGCCGCTGAGAACGGAGTTCATGAACAACACGGAGTTCTTGAATCGGGTGCTCGACATGGAATCGAAGGATTGGGAGGATGAGGAAGAGCATCAGACGTTGGATCGTGAGATGTTTGCCCTGTCGCTGATTGATCGCATCTCGAAGAGCTGCATCGAATGGCTGGTCGAGCCAACGTCGCCGATTCCGAAGTTGAAGGATCTGTTCATTCATTCCGAATTCAAAACTCGATATGTTGTTCGAGCTCTGAATGGAGAAGACACTAAAGAGATACTTGTCGGAAGAATGACGGAGCACAAGTACAAGGTTCCCAAGTTGTTCATCAACATCTTTATTCGATACTTGAGGTGAGAATATTATAATCTATTAAAGTTTACCAGTAATACTCGGATTTTCAGACAAAACATCTACGATTACCAGCTGTTCTTCGACGTCGTCTCCGTATTCATTGGCAACTTTGTCACAGATTTCTCTTTTGTTCGCGAATGGCTCGAGACTGAAGTGATCCCGACGATGCCGCTCAACTGGAGACGCGAGATGTTCAATCATGTCATGGAGATGTTCGAGACCGATCCGCAGAAATCTGTGATGGATATGAACATCGTCAAGGCCCTTCAGTACCTAGTCATCCCGTCCTTACAATGGGCTTTCGAGAGATACGAAACTGATGAGATTGTTGGAACACCGCCTATAGACGACTCTGAAACTTCAATGGATACTGAGTCATCCGCTAATCTGGTTGGACGACTGACTGGTGTCATCAATGCGCAAAGGCAATATCTCAGCGACGGAATGGTCATTGTGTTCTATCAGCTCTGTACTCTGTTCGTGCAACACGCCGCCGAGCACATCCACAACAACAACTGCAAGAAGCAAGGAGGTCGTCTCCGGATCTTCATGCTCTTCGCCTGGCCATGTCTCACTCAAAACAACCACCAAGATCCGACAATGCGATTCACTGGATTCTACTTCTTGTCAAACATCATAAATCAGTTCACTATAAATCGAAAGATTGTGCTTCAAGTGTTCAGTAGCTTGACGACCACCTACCAGCAGGACGTTCGGGATCAGATCCGGAAGGCCATAGACATTCTGACGCCAGCCGTTAAGGCAAGAATGGATGATGCGAATCAGCAGATTCTTGGGAATGTAAAGAAGATTCTCATCGAGGAGTGTCACACTTTGCAACATGTTCAGCATATTTTGTAAGTTTGTAATTGAAATTTCTCAAGTGAACTGAGTGAAACCTAATTTTCAGCCAAATGGTTACTCGCAACTACCGTGTCTACTATCATCTCCGTCACGAACTTCTCACTCCGCTTCTCAATGCAGTTCAAAGAGCTCTGGTCATGCCGAATAGTGTAGTTGAAAAGTGAGTTTTGTAGAAACAATTTCTGAAGTTATACTGCGGAAACAAGCAACTTCAGCTGGCTGACTCGAAGATACGCCATCGAAATCTGCGAAATGGTCGTCAAATGGGAGCTGTTCAAGACTCTGAGAACCGATCACGTCATCAGTGACGAAGAAGCGGCCGAAGTGGACAGTCAGCTTGACAAACTGCGCACAGCTCCGTCATCCGAGCACTTTGACTTCGAAGACAATCTCAATAAGAAGGACATGCCAGAATCGGCGCGAACCATCAGTAAGGAGCACGTGGACACCATCGTCAATATGCTGATCCGATTCTGTATCACGTTCCACCAGAGTCTGGGGGCATCAACAACCTCGACAACTCAAGCTGCTGAACTGACGAAGAAGAGTCAGCTGCTCCTGAGAGCATGTCTTCGAGGAAGTGTTTGGGGAGAATTCACCCATATCCGAACTTCGATGCTCGACAAATACCTAACGGTAACTCAAGAAGTCAATGCTCCGCTGGTGGCTGCTCAACTTCAAAATGCGCAGTACACACTCGACATGCTGGTCACCATCATGACTGTGATGCCCAAAGCGAACATGATGGCACTTCTCCGTCCGTTGCAGCGAGCATTCATCACGTGTATCAGTTGCCAACAACAACCGGTGAGTCCCAGTTTAAAAAGAACAGTTAGCTTTGAAATAATCAGTTACCGGTGGTGCGCCATTCTACACACCTAGTCAGTCGAGTCTTCGAGAAGACCAACACCTCCATGCACGGACTCGAAGAACTGGAGACCCTCAACCAATACCTGCTCAAGTACCTGCAAGAACAGTTTTCAACGTTAATAAAGTAGGTTATATCTGATGTTTATCTTCACAAATATACTCATCTTCAGAACTAGCAACTCCCAAGTCCTCACCGGCATCGCAGCATTCTCGCTGCTCCGTGTCATGTGCCAACACGAGCCCGCCTATCTGGACAATATCATCACGTTGTTCATCAAAATCATGGAGAAAGCCACCCGAGAGCATCTGAGTCACGTCACCAGTGGTCACGATGGTCTTGTGAGTAGGCGTGAGTTTGAAAAGTAGAAATCCTTAGCCTCAACATCTAAATTGCAGATACATGTGACATTCTGTCCATCACCATCGACCTCCTTCGTCCGAGAATTGAGTTTATGGGCATTGAAATGAAGAGAACGGTGACGGCGAGCATCCTCAGCGAGTTGATTGTCAAGACCACCAACGACAGGGTTCTGATCGGATCTGTGAAGATTCTCGGAGCGCTTTTGAGCCCAACGGACCTGGATTTCACGCTCCAAACTGTGTTGCCGCATATAGTCCGCGTGCAAGGCATCATACAGACCCGGTTCAATACTTGTAAGGAGCTGATCACCGAGTTCCTCGTCGTCATCATACGAGTCTTTGAAAACCCTGACTATCGAAATTCGGAGGCTGGATCACGACTTTGGGAGTCGTTCTTCTGGGGATTGAAGAGCAGCGATCCGCAGACACGAGAGAACTTCTCGGTCGTCTGGGAAATGACGTGGCCACACATGTCCACTGTAGACCTAGTACACCGGATGAAGTTCATCATGCAAGCACAAGATTGGTCCAAATTCAAGAACTCGTATTGGCTGAAATTCGCGTTGTGGTCCATGCTCCGCTCTGTTGCCAATAAGCCGATGAATGCGCAGACGAAACGAAAGAGAGTGCTGATGTTGAATTGTGCGTCACCTTGGAAGACTATTGAATTCGCTGCGAGGCTTCACGAACCGTTTGTGGAAACCGATGAGCCGAAGGTGGAAGAACCGGAGCCGATGGATGAATCGGAGAAGCCGAAAGAGGGCGTGAGAGAGAAACTCACACTGGAGACGTTACTCCGGGAACAGCAAGAATTGCTCGATGAAGCTGTCAACTTCGACTTTGCTGACTCTCTGGACACTGTCTCGCAGATAACTTTTGGATTGAGCGACACTAAATGCACCAACAAGGTGTGGGCAGTGGTTTTCAAATCCTTCTGGGCTTCTCTCACTCCTTCCGAAATCGACGAGTTCTCATCGTTGATGGTTCCATTCTTGTCCAGCGGCATCCACAACACGTACAAGAGCGGAATGAAAGACAGCGTTCTGTCAGTCTGGCTGGAAACTGTGGGAGAGCTCATCAACTTGCCACCAAGACTCATCGAGTTCATCGCCACTAAGCACGAAGCGTGGCACATCGGCATCAAACTGCTCGAAGGACACATATGGAGGATAAAGAAACAGCTGAACAACACGTTGCTCCGCGACATGGACACTCCGCAGAACCTTGTTCATGACATGGAGATCCTCGAGTCACTCGGATCTCTTTACAACGAGATTTCCGAGTTTGACCAGTTTTCGGCAATCTGGGAACGACGCTCCGTGTTCCCAGACACAATGAAGGCGATGTCAGCGATACAGCTTGGAGATATGGAGCATGCTGCGAGTATTCTGGAGAGCACCATGAGCCTCACTTATGATTCGCTGGCTTCAACTATCAATCGTAAGTTTTGTTGAATACATTGACATTCCCTAGTAAATATTACGTTTAGCTAATGGAACATCGAACTCGGAGCGCCACGTTTCACCGATTATCGATAAAGAATACGATCATTGGATGGACATGTACATCACGAGTTGCTCGGAACTGCTTCAGTGGCAAGCGGTGGCGGATGTGTGCAATGGCAAAGACATGCAACACGTCAGAGGTCTCATCACAGCGGCAGCCCATATGCCAGATTGGGAAGTCGTTGAGGACTGCAAGAACCAGATTAGTGGATGCATCCCACCAAACTTCTACCTGGAGTACACAGTTTTCAATCTGATGAGCACGGTCATGGTAAGAAATATTACTGTTATTTAGATTCTAAAAATAATTCAAAAAACTTTCAGCGAGTCAACGCAAACGGAGTGATCTTGCCAGCAGCGCAGAACAAAGAGAAGTGCAAAACGGCCATTGCGGAATGCGTCGAAGCCCATATCAGCAAGTGGCGATCTCTTCCTCCGATCGTCTCCTATGCTCACGTCAAGATTCTGCAGTCAATGAATCTGATTCGCGAAATCGAAGAGTCCACGGAGATCCGCCTTGCCCTGCTCGATTCGCCGAACAAACCTGATCCGGCATTGATGACTGATATGAAATCGTTGATGAAGGTGTTCCGCAACCGAACCGCCACTGCGGCCGACGACATGAGCTTTGTTTCTTCATGGTACGAGTGGAGGAATCAGATTCA
>LR562776.1:22961-43332 GCA_900536345.3 Caenorhabditis sp. 39 LS-2015
GTTAGTCGTAACGGTTTGCTCTTGAAAAATAGAGAAAAGTGGGGGAGAGAGGAAAGTTTGTTGATTGCTCTTTCCCTCTCTCACCCATTTTCCTCCCGAGAGCCCATTCCACGTCATTTTTTGTTCCTTTGTCGCGATTTTTGTGAAAGAATGCCGATCGCGAAGCAGGATTACCGAAATCCCTATTGGTCTGGCCACGTCAGCAAGTGATTTATGTAGAGGTGGTCATTTTCGCCCATTCACAGCTCATCCTGGTGTTAAATAGCACCTTTTCTCGAATGGTCCCACTCAGATTAGGGTCCTCTAACAACCTGTCAACAGCCCAAACCACCGGATAGCGCCATTCACTTTATCCGACCATAAATCGCAATAGCAATTACCTCGTCCTCCTTTCCTCCTTTGCCCCTAGCGGTCTCCTGCCACTCAAAAGGTTCACCCATTGCCACGTGTCTGCCAGACGCCGTCTCCGTCCTGACAGCTGCTGCGACCTGTTCGCCTCATCAAATGTGTGATATTTACAGTTCTCGCCGGAGCTCTCCTCGAGGAAGCCGAGAAACTCATCGACCGTGGAATCCACCCGATCAAGATCGCCGATGGATTCGATTTGGCGTGCAAGAAGGCGTTGGAGACGCTCGACTCGATCTCCGACCGATTCCCAGTCGAGAACCGTGAACGACTCATCGAGACTGCTCAGACCAGTCTTGGAAGCAAGATGTGAGTTTTTACTGATGTTCTGTTTCAATAATTCGTCTCTTCAGCGTGAACCGTTCGATCCGTCAATTCGCCGAGATCGCCGTCGATGCCGTGCTCTCCGTGGCCGACATAGAAGCGAAGGATGTGAACTTTGAGATGATCAAGATGGAAGGAAAGGTCGGCGGACGCCTCGAAGACACCGTTCTCGTCAAGGGAATCGTTATCGATAAGACCATGTCGCATTCTCAAATGCCCAAGGAGATCCAGAATGCTAAGGTGAGCATTTGTAAAGATAGTGATATCATTCCTTGCGGATTTGTCTGTTTTTGACCTAATTTAGAATTTGGAGGTCCTGAAATCAAAAATTTTCGTTTTTTTTTCCACCTGCAAGCCGAATGACTAACTAGCAGGTGTTTAACATGATTTGGACTACATTCAGCATGATAATCAGCTCTCTAGGCAATCTGGCTAATCCCCCTTATCAGTGGCAGTGTTAATCCTCTTCCCGGGGAATCACCCATCCACTTCCGTTTTTCAACCAACTAATTTTCCTCTTGCAGGTCGCCATCCTCACCTGCCCGTTCGAGCCACCAAAGCCAAAGACCAAGCATAAGCTCGACATCACCTCGACCGAGGACTTCAAGGCTCTCCGTGAATATGAGCGTGAGACCTTCGAAACGATGATCCGTCAAGTGAAGGAAAGCGGAGCCACTCTGGCAATCTGCCAGTGGGGATTCGACGACGAGGCCAACCATCTGCTTCAAGCCAACGACCTGCCGGCTGTCCGATGGGTCGGAGGACCCGAGATCGAGCTGCTCGCCATCGCCACCAACGCCCGCATCGTTCCACGATTCTCTGAGCTCAGCGAGGCGAAACTGGGAACTGCTGGACTCGTTCGCGAGATCACCTTCGGAGCCGCCAAGGATCGTATGCTGTCGATTGAGCAGTGCCCGAACAACAAGGCTGTCACTGTCTTTGTTCGTGGAGGAAACAAGATGGTTATTTTTGTTGGTTAATTCCCAGTTTCATTCTCGAATTTTAGATCATCGACGAGGCCAAACGTGCTCTCCACGATGCTCTCTGTGTCATCCGCAACCTTGTCCGTGACTCCCGTATCGTCTACGGAGGAGGATCCGCTGAGCTGGCTGCCGCTATCCAGGTTGCTAAGGAGGCCGATCGCATCGACGGAATCGAGCAGTACGCCTTCCGTGCGTTCGCCGACGCACTCGAATCCATCCCGATGGCCCTCGCTGAGAACTCTGGACTTTCTCCAATTGATGCTCTTTCTGACTTGAAGGTGAGCATTTTTTGAATTTTGAACACACTTTGTATGTACGGAATTCTCGTATTTTGCAATTTCGTTCATATCTCGATCCTCCAATAATCTTGAATTGTTTGCCACATCTCTTCTCACTTTTCCGCTCCGAGATTATGGCGATGCGTGATAATCTTCATCTCTCATCCTATCACGCCTTCCCCTCTAAATAATCTCGGACGGGCGGTTTTCATGATGAAGTGAGGTGTGATGAGCTCGTGTCTTTCACTCCTCAATGAATACTATTTCTCTGTTTGTAGGCAAAACAAATCGAATCCGGAAACGCGTTCCTCGGAATCGACGCCGTATTCGCCGGAACCAACGACATGAAGGAGCAGAAGGTCATTGAGACTCTGCTCAGCAAGCGCGAACAGATCTCGTTGGCCACTCAGGTGAGCAAGAGTTCTGAAATTGGTTGAGGGTTGCAGTTTTTGCACTTTATCCCCACTTTATCACTCGGATTATTGTCAATGAATGAGCAGAATGCTAATCATCGGTTTATCATCCGATTCGATTCCCAGACTCACTCCACCCTCACTCACTCACTCATTGGCTCATTTCAGGTGGTTCGTATGATCCTGAAAATCGACGATGTTCGTGTGCCGGACGACGAGCGAATGGGCGGTTACTAAGAGTATCGGCGCGCACCAGGGCGCCAAGAGTACGGTAGATAAAGATCTTTCTCCTTCACCTACTCTTCGTCTTGTTCTGTTCTCCCACTCCCGCACACACATACAAAAATCTCACCGATTCCCCTCAATTATTCGTCTTTTTGTCCTTTTTTTGAATCTTTGTTTTCTAATTTTTACATTTGAAATCTCCTCCGAATTTTTGCTATTACACGTCTCCTCTCTGATC
This sequence comes from Caenorhabditis sp. 39 LS-2015, assembly GCA_900536345.3. Classification (NCBI taxonomy): domain Eukaryota; kingdom Metazoa; phylum Nematoda; class Chromadorea; order Rhabditida; family Rhabditidae; genus Caenorhabditis; species Caenorhabditis waitukubuli. The sequence goes on from LR562776.1 coordinate 25,828, forward strand.
ATCTGATCATTTTTAATTGCTTCTATATAATTCTTCATCACCCAGTTAGCCCCCATTTCTTCTTTTTTCAAACGATACTCTATTGTCATTTTGTTACGATAAAGTTTGTTGCCGCTTCCAAAAAAAAAATATCCCCGATCTCCGTTTTTTTCTCTCGTTTCACATCCTGTCACATCCATTCAGCGATGTTCAGTGTTGATTTCTATGACTTTTTCTATTTCGTTGTCTGTTGAATTCTAATCCGTTTAATCCTTATCAATTATCACTCGTCCACTAATCTCGTCTAATTTTCTGTAATTTTTTAGAGATTATTGGTGTGCGAGATTAACGAAAAAGGCTTCAAGAAGACGACGACGATGAGGCGCCAACCAGTGGACTGAATTCGACAGGTCAGTGTTTCTTTTTGGTTTTAATTTTCCCGTTTTTTAGAATTTTTTTTGAAAAAAATTTGATTTTTTTTTTCCATGCGAAACTAGTTTTCTTTTTCTGTCATTTGAAATCCATCAAAATTCGCGAAATTTTCCTCGTTTTTTTCCTTGGAAAAGATGAATTTTTTCCGATTTTAGCCTTTTCTCTCCCGAAAGTCTTCTCAAATTTTCTGGTTGTTTCTTGAATTTTTTCTGATTTTCTGACCTTTTCCAATCAATTTTTTGTACCTGAAACCACAATTTTTCTGATTTTTCTCTGCTTCAAATTTTTTGAATTTTGAATCTTTTGTACCCGAATTTTTGTATTCTCAATGCTATTTTTCAGGAAATCCAAGCATGTCGGTCGTCACAACGACAAGCATGCAATCGGATTCCAATAAGAAGGTGAGTCGACTTTTATATTTATTTTTTGGAAATTAGAAAACAAAAATGGAAAAACCGATGATTTTTGGATGATTTCCAGATGGTTTTAATCAGGTTTTTGGTATTTTTTCTGTGTTTCCTTGGTCAAATATTTACAAATAGACATAATTCCCAGTGGTTTATGTTTACGAGTGCAAAGGTGACCACCATTGCGAAAAGAGAGAAAAAAAGGGAAATTGAGAGAGAGAGAACATTGTGAGTGACGTAGCCACTTTGATCTCTCCCTTCTCCCCCTTCCCCCTTCCATTTCTCTTTTCCACCCGTTTCGTCATCATCATTTCATTTCGGACGGACGGGACACAGGACACTTGGTCTGTCTTCTCCCTCCTCTGCCACCACCGCCGCCGCCGTCGTCGCCGTCGTCGTAGACGAAGAGGCAGGAGAAGAAGGAGAAGGAGAACCAAAAAAATATCGGATTTCCCCTCTCTCTCTCTCTCGGGCCCCGGCAGACTCATTCCATTCCTCCATGGCGATGAGCGTTGCCTGTCGGTCGGCTCTCATCGAGCCAGAACTTTGATGTCGAACTTTTTGTTGCCCTGGATTTTTGTGAAGTTTTTGGGGAATTACTGGTCCAGTAGCTGAATAGGATTTGTTTTTTTTGGTAGCTTGGATTAGAATCTGGAGCTAGAACTTGACCATTTTCAGGATTTGGTTGTCTTTTTGTCTAGAAGAAGTCGCAAGTTTGAATTCTGGTAGTCAATGGTTTCAGTAGGTTTTCGAGGTCTTTCTAGATTATTTGAAGGTTTTTTAAACCGTAAATCGAAATTTCGAATGATTTTCCGACGCTGATTCTGAAAATGTCCCATTTTTACGGCGGAATATGCTGTGAAAACTTGAATCCGGAAAAATTTGGAGTTGAGGTTGTCAATCAGTCATGTTTTCTTCGTGTGAAACTTCCAAAGTTCTCACAGTTGGTTGCCACCCTCGAATTCCCACAGTCTCTCTCTCTCCTTCCAAATAATCAGAAATCAGAACATTACTCGCCAAAGAAACTTCTCTTCTCCCCTGATAATCACCGGAAACTCTGATTGGGCTGTAATTAGATTTGTATGCCCTCTGCCTATGATCAGCAACTACTCAACTCTCAGCAGTTCACACATCACCTGAGCATCTGAACTTTTGAGACTCTGAATTTTCGGAAAATTTTCTTTTTCCAAAATGTTGTTCAAAAGGAGCCAGCCAGTTTGGGATTTGTGTCCATTAGAGGAAAGGTAGTCGTGCCGTGGTGCACGTGACACACGCACAACTTCCCGCTGTGTGTGTGTCACATTTATGACCTGGCTCTCCGTGTCTCCGGATGAGCGAAGGGGGGAGGGGGGGGAAGGAAAGTGAGTGCAGGAAGCAGGCGAAGGACAGAAACTCGGGGCGCCGCCCGTGCCTCGATCACTGCATTTTTGGTGCGCAACAACCGATGATTTCCTCATCGCATTTCCGCCTCCTCCTCCTTCTCTTCTTCTTCTTCTTCTCCTCCTCCTTCTTTTCCTATTCGATGAGTCGCCGAGCCAAACCTTTGGAGCGTCAAGGAGGAGCACTCGGTGTCTCCCTCTCACTCATTCCATCGTCGTTTTCTTCTTCTTCTTCTTCTTCCTCTTCTCATTTCGAATTCACGTCCCCCCGCGAGACGGCGTCTTCTTCTTCTTCCATCGCTGCCCATTTGTGCTCTCGGTCGTTTCCCGGTGAGGTCAGAATTCGTTCTCGGAATGGGTGCGTTTTGGGATCCGAAATGCATGGAACTGTCCTCTTGTTGGCGGGTTTTTCTTACTTTTTCTCGTGGTTCATCTAGGTTTTTTGTAGGAATTTCGGAGCTTCTACAACTTTTTGTTTTTGTTGTCAGCCGGCATTCGACTCCGATTTCCCAACCAACTGGAAGTGATCTCCTCCATCAAATTACTAGGTGCGGGAGAGCCGCAGCTTATCCTCTTCGGATTCCGCACGTCGTCGTCGTCATAAGCACCGCCTTCTTTGACTTATGCCTCTATCTGATCAACAAGTCGTCGTCGTCGCTTCGTGTCTTCTTCTTCTTCTCCGTCTTCTTCGACTTCTTCCATCTCGTGGTCAGTCACCACATGTACATACATTTAGCGGATATCTTTATTTTGAATCTTTGAATCCCGGATTCAGGGCAGAATGAGATGAATTTTTGGGTTCCCGATGTTTTTGACTCCTGGTAGCGAGTTTCCAGTTGAAATTCTGAATTTTTTTTCCGACGTCTGGATGGGTCTCCACGCGATTTCTCCCGTTAGAACAGTTTCTGGCAGTTTCCGAGCTCAAAATTTTGAATTTTTGGTGTCAGTTTGAGTCCCGCCGCGATCCCCCGATCATGATTCATATCTATATCTTTGAAAACCATCTTCATCCTCCTCATGGTGGCTTGACCGGTCAAAGAGAGAGATTCGCGTCGATCTCGATATTTCAAGGAAGGATATCTGTGTGTCTGTGTGTGTGCGAATGTGAGAACTTTCCCCCCACTCCCCCTCCTTCTCAATTTCCTCGTTTTTCTTTTTCTCCAATCGCCGTCGTTTTCGTCGTCGTCGTTGTCTTCATCTGAAGAGGAAAAGAGCACTCTGACGACGATGAAGACGTGCTCTCCTCAATTTCCTCGTCATCACTGACAGAGGAGAGTCACTTTTCGTTGTTCCTTTCCTCTTTCCGCCTGACTTGCGAATTGCAAAGTTTGCAAGGATTCGAAAGGAATTCTGATAAGGAGCTGATAATAAATCAGTGTCAGTGCTGGAAATTCTGAGAATCGCTTCTTAGTCAGTCAGAATTCCATTTCCATTTCCTCGTTCCTGGAAACTGCTTCTACGGCTCGAATGTAGTTCCGACGCGATTTCCCTCAAAACTACACTTTCTTTCCAGTTTTCAGTTTTCAGTCCCCCCTTTCCATTTTTTTTCGAAAAAGGGGTTGGTTGATATGTCGAATCGTTATCAATCTTCCTGCCCCCATGACAAAACATTTTGAAAAATTTTATTTTTACCCAGTGTCAGTGTCCCGCTGGCAATCAGTGTCCACACTGAAAAATAAACAAGTTGTGTGTGTGTGTGTTACATGACATCATTCGCTCCCCTCCATACATGGTATTCCACCGTTTCTATTGTTTTGATGCTTCTGACGTCACCACGGCGATCGAAAGAAGACGACGTCGACGATGAATTTGATACGCGGCATTTGTCGATTGATGGTCGTGTGTTGGTGATGGTGATTTTTATCATTATCATATCACCAGACGACAAAAGTGGCGACAAAGATGAGCGAATCACTTTGATTCGTGTCTTCTTCTTTCCACTATGGCTGCTGTCGCGTCGCGTCCAATTGAACCGCACCCATCTGTACGCGTTTTTGACGGGAAAAAACTGAAACTGATGGACTGATAGTGGTGATAAGGATCAGAAGATCTTGACGATGAGAACCAGAATGTTCCAGATCAGTTGATCGCGAAATTTTTCAAAATTTCCGATTCATCGAGAAAAGACCATTGAGATCAAGTTCTTCATCTCAATCTCACCTCATCAGTGCTCTCATTCATGTGGAATATTCGGAATGCACGTTGATGTAACAGAAACCAAATCCAAATTCTGAATTCAATTACTCTCCGTTTCATTGGCTAGAATGTAGTCGTCATGCTCCTCTGAAGCCGGAAGAAGTTGAAAGATCAAATTATCATTCAACTGACTGATAATTCTGATTCATTAGACCCCAAGTGTTCTTCGATCTACCCTTCCTTCTCTCCTCTCCTCTTTCCGACGAACAACACACTGTCCTTGTTTTTTTTTGTCATTTCATTTCGCATCTCTCTCCCTCTCTCTCTTCCTCTTCATTTCTTTCCTCCCGACACCGTCGTCGTCCTTGATCAGAAACGTCATCAACGCCGTCGTCGCTTCCATTCCGATCGGTTCCGTTCCCGAATCCTTGTCCTCTGAGATTTTGATCTTTCTCTTCTAAACATCTTGACCAATTGGCAGACGTTTCTCTCGTTTCTAGCTTCATCTCTCTCCATCAAAACGACAGTCATGGCAGCGTTGATTCTGATGACGTGGTTACTGTAGTTAGTGTATCACTTTGATCATCATCAGGCTAACGGTCATGTGATGACGTTTTTGGACGAGATCTCTCTCTCAATTTTTACGAGACCAAATGCGGACATTTCTCTCTTTTTCTGTTTCGCTCGTCGTTTCACTCTTCTTGATCGTGTTACGCCTACAGTTTCTGTGTTCGGTTCCGCCCGTCTGCTGCAAAGCAAAAAGTTTTGATTTTCCGAATTCCGAATTCCGATTTTTTTCCCCGGTTCGAGTCGTGTTCTTGACGTCATCCGCCATCCATTCCCCGACGGTTTTCCCGGAGAAGGGAAATGGCGCTAAAAGTGATAGCAGAACTGATAACTTTGATGGAATGATGTCACCCCTTCAAAAAGCCCCGTGTCCTTTCCACCTCGACCCCGTCTCCTTCTACTTGATTCCGCCCGTTTTCTCCTTCGTTATCTATCTTTTTTTCCTGTATTCCCGCCTTTAAGCTGTCTTCCTCCACTCCCCGCTAACTATCGATTGATGAGCTGTGTGCTGGCACCACCTGCGGCGCCGCCCGTCGCACTGTCATCGCAGATGACCTCGTCGTCGTCGTCATCTGAATCCTTTATTGCGACTGATGACGTGGCATCGGCTCTGGCGTCGGCGGCATCCACGCTGATCAGTCCGATGGTGATGAATGAGATGGTGGCGAGCAAGGATATGGTGAAGACGTCGCGGATTCTGAATGACTATTTGAGCATGATGGTACGGGAGTTAAAACAGGAAAGAAATCATCCAAAAATCAGTCCTAAATAATTTTTTTGAGAAAAATCAAAGAAAAATGAATATCTCATTCTAAATTTTTTATTTTTGCAGCGCGTCCAACTTATGGGCGACTCCAACACCTCCCCATTCGGCCTAGAAACTCCCAATCCAAAACTGATGTTCACCCCACTCGACCTGCCGACCACTGCCGAGCTGATGCAGCGATGTCTCGCCGTCAACCCGTTCGAGGCCAAGTTCCGAGAAGCGAATCAGAAGATCAGCTCGGGCTCGATGCCGAGCACCTCCGCAGCCAATCAGTCTCTCGAAGCACTCGAAGCCCACGGTGGCCTCGCGCCGTTTTGTAGCACAGCGGCAGGCTCGTCTGGTGAGTCATCAGAGTTTTTATCAGCAATTGTCAATAATCAAATGTCTATTTTATAGTTTCCGAACTGCTGCTGAAGATTCCGCAATCCACGTTACAACAATCACCGGGAATCTTCTCAAACATTCACCTCCTGGCAACCGGTGGCGATGGAGGCGAAGTGATGACTCGAGAGAACCTGAAAACGGCTGATATCTCGAAACTGTTAGCAGTAGCCGGTGACATCTCCGCCCAGGCTCCGCGAACCGCCGATGTGCTGAATGCCGTGCTGGACATGCATTCGGATCGATTGCATACTATCAACTATCTCAATAACAAGCCAGACTTCTCGGCTCTCCTGCGATCTCCGTCTTCTTCGGCACCCAATTCCGCATCGATCCTTGTCAACGCGATATCGATGCCGTCGACTAGTGGAGCCAATCTTCTGGCGCCACCGAAGACTATCAGTGCTTATCACTCGCCTCTTGGCGCGCAATCACAGCCACCATCAACACAGAAGTCGCCGGCAAGCATCTCTATCCAGAGCTCCAGTCAGAATTCCACACAAAGTCAAATTCATCTGGACGTGGCGAACGGGTGGGGAAGTGATAGGAATGAGAAGCCGATCAAGAAGGAGATTCCCTCCTACTTTGGCGACGAGGCAATGATGCTGATGGAAAGGAACAACATGTCGTCGTCGGGATCCGATCAGGACCAAACTGCCGGACTATCGGGAAACACTTCCACCACTTCCACGGGAAATCCAGTCGGAAGACCGCAGAACGGAACACCCGGACGAGGACGTGGAAGGGGAAGGAGCACGACGGCAGACATGCAGCCGGATGAGCGACGGAACACGATTCTCGAGAGGAACAAGGCGGCGGCAGTGCGTTACCGAAAGAGGAAGAAGGAGGAGCACGACGATATGATGGGTCGAGTGCAAGCGATGGAATCGGAAAAGAACCAGCTGCTGGTGAGACGGAACCCGCCGGACGGGGATGCCATTCTACGCTTAATTAGGCTATTCAGACGCAGAATCAAGTGCTACGGCGGGAGCTGGAAAGGCTGACCGCCCTGCTGACGGAACGAGAGTCGCGGTGTGTTTGTCTCAAAGGATTGCCGATGAACGAGGAGCAGGTGAGTATAGTAGAAAATTGGGGGAGAGGTGGACTCCAGTCCCTTGAAATTGGCTTTTTATTGTTTTCTGGTCGGAAAAATTAGCTACTTGGCCTAGAAAATGCACTTGACGGTAAGCGCGCGACTCTCGCAGCGCTTACAGTCAAGTTTTTCGCCCAAAAATCAGAAAACTTGCGTTATAAACCGTATGCCGTCTTAAAGGCGCATAACTCCTTCGGGAAAAAACTTGACTGTAGCACTGCGAGACCCACGCGTCGCGTTTCGCGTCGCGGCTTGCATTTTCTAGACCAAGTAGCTCATTTTGCTAGAAAACAATAATATCTATGCAAATTTTTCGTGAAAAACCAGCCAAATTCGCTTCGAGACCCTCTTCATATAGTTCAATGGAGCGCACTTTCCAATTCAACTCTTCAATTTTCCAGCACGGTCGTCCAAACGGCAACGGAATGTACGGCAGCTCGTCGGATATGCTCAACGGACTCGGTCAGATCAACGGAATGCATCTCAAGCTTCCCAAGATGTGATCGCGCATTATCGATTGATTTGTCGCTTCCATTTCCCCCAACAGAATCGCCTCAAAACTTCCCTTTGAATCTCATGACTCTTATGTGTATTTTTCATCTGCAAATTTCAAAAAACCCATGCTTTTCCACATTCATTTTATTCGTTTTCCTCGTCAAAACCACTCTTGTCGTTCACAAAATCGCCTGAAATAGTCAAAATGTACACTTTTCCGGATAGATCAAAAATTTTATCAAATCGATAAGAAGATAGTTTTGTATATTTCCAATCCAACCAACCCGAACCCCGTTCCCTTTTCTTTTTTCTCTCTCAACAAAAATTCACTAAAATCTCAGAATTCTTTGAAAAAATGTCTCTTTCCACCCACCCATCAATTTTAGTGTTGTGAGCCCTCTAATAATTTTTTGAAAAAAATTAAAAAATATTAACAAAGATTATTTATTTTGCCTTACACCCCTCCTCCTCCTCTTCATGTACACTTTCTTTTCAAATTTCAGAACTCTTTAGGTACCGTCCGTGTAGATCAAACACCCCCAAACCCTCTGAAAATTTGCTCGTTTTTCCCCTGATTTATTACGATTTTTATGTTTCTCTCTTCTTTCCATCTTTCAATGAATTTTATTGCACCCGCCTATTTAATTGTATTCTGTATTCCTTTTTTCCCTAGTTGACACCATCTGAAAACGGGCAGAATTCGGATTCCGATTGTCCCATAAAAAACAAACAATACTAAAAAATTTATGAGCGGCCTTGTCGCCTTCTGAATGCATTTCTCTTCTGCTTCCTTGTGTTTATTCTTTTGCACGGATGGGTTCAGAAGGTGACCGATTCGCGCGGATTACGTCATTTTTATTGATTTTTCTTGGAATTCCAGGAGATAAGTGATATTCTTGGTAGATTTTAGAGCGTTTTGCTAAATAGGGAATAGCTTGGGAACTAGACGTTTTGGAGGAAAGTTGACAACTAGAAAGTTTATGGAAATTGAAATTAGAACAATTTTGTAGTTGATGACTTTTTGATATCAGCTCTGGATTTGGAGTTGGGGAAGTTTTCCTGCAACCTAGTCAATTGGAAATGCAAATGTGTAGTTTGGACTATAACTTGGGAATCAGGGGTTTTAGAAAATTGTAGTCAACTACAAAGTTGTTGGAAATTAAGTTTTCTATGTTTTTGTAATTGATGACTTTTTGATATCTGCTCTCGTTTCGAAGATATGGGAGTTTTTCTGCTACCCGATCAATTGAAAATGCAAATGTATAGTTTTGGCTATAACTTGGCAGCCAATGGTTTTAGAAAATAGTTGTTAACTACAACTACAAAGTTGTAGGAAATTAAATGCTTAACAACTTTGTAGTTTATACCTTTTTGATATCTGGTCTGGTTTCGGAGTTATGGAAGTTTTTCTGCAACCCCGGTGAATAGTAATTGCGAACGTAAGAGCATTTATAGTTTTGACTATAACTTGGGAGCCAATGACTTTAGAAAACAGTTGTCAACTAAAAAATTGTTGGAAATTGAGTCTTTTATGTTTTTGTAGTTAGTAACTTTTTGATATCTGCTTTGGTTACGGAGATATTCGTGTTTTTCCACATTGGAATTTTTTCGCATTTCGATTTTTTTTCTTCAATTTTTTTTTCAAAGTGTGTTTTTCTTGTTCCCGTTTTTCTTTTGTTTTTGCAGAATGAAACATTTGACTTAAAAAATGAAAATTTAAATGACAAAAAAAAAATGATTACCAATTTTCAATTTTTTTTTCAAATTTGCAAAAAATTATTTTTCAACTTTTTTATTTTTAATTTCCAAAATTTCGATTGATTCATTCTGACAATTTCACATTGCAATGTGCAAATTCCAAATTTAAATTAACAAAAATCGAGCGAAAAAAATTAAATTTTGCATTTTTCATTTTGCAAATTTTTCAACAAAAAAAAATTAAATTTTTTCCTATTTTCAACTTTTTTTCAAAATTTTGACAAACCTTTTCTGACACTCTGCAACTTCTTAATTTGCAAATTCCCATCCGAAACTCTGCAAATATTCCCGAAAAAATTCCATGTTGACATCAGAACTACACGTGATCATACCGCCTATCTGACCCTTTTTAAGCCCCAAAAATCTGCGAGATTTTTCTGTTTTTATGACGTTTTTTCTTGTGAATCAGCTGAGAAATCGTGGGCATAAGAGACCAGAAATGTCTGTTTCTAGCTGGTTTTGTCGTGAAATTTGAAAAAAAATGTAATTTTTCAAGAATTTTTTTTTTTTCAATTTTTTCCCAAATTATTTTCCACACTCTTTTCCCTTTTTAAACAATAAAATCTTGCTCCATATACTCTTCGACCCCGCCCATTTCCTCCATAAAATGTGCATTTGCGTAATGAATTTGTTAGTTATTCTGCGGGCCAAAATCGGAGAACTCTTTCCATCCGATTCATCGTTTTTCTACGTCATCTGCCACAGGAAAAAGCAATATTTTCTCTTAATCTGTGATGTCTTTTTCCCATTTGGACGCTCTTTTTCCCCTGGACAATGTCATCCAATTTTCTCTAGGTTCAGTGTCTTCGGATTATGTAAATTGACATGGAAACCCAGCATTCTTGCGATTTTCTCTCTTTTTCTGCTATTTTCAGCGTTTTATAAGGGAAATCCAGCAATATCGATTTTCCCAAATTTTAAGTTTTCCTTAGGTTACTGTAGCTTTAGAGGTACGTAATTTGTCGTAATATTCAATGTTTAGAAAGTACTGGTTACTCTAATCATAGAACACGCAACTTGTCGTAAGATTCCGCGTATTTTGTGGAATCGAGGTTACTGTAGCTACAAAAGTACGCAATATGTCGTACAAGGATTACTGTAGCTTGGAAGATACGCAATTTGTCGCATTATCTAGTGTTTTGGAAGGTACGATGAAGATTACTGTAGCGACGAGGTTCTGCAAGTTAGCCTAGAACAATTTTTCAATTTTTCCCTGAAATCTTTGAAATTTTGCTTCCCATTGATTTCTGTCTGGTTACTGTAATTTCAAAGTCCGCAATTTGTCGTAAGTTTCAATTTAATGCGGAATTGAGATTACTGTAGTTTTATAAGTACGCAATCGCCTAGGAACATTGCGAAATTCTCGTTTTTCTTACGTTCCAAACTTACAATTAGCTTAAAAAAGATGAGGTTACTGTAGCTTCAAAAGTCCGCAATTTGTCGTAAGATCCGTTGTACTTGCAAATAAAAACTATTGCGAAATTCTTCCTCTGAAAAAAATTTGCAAAATCAACCAATGTCAATGTTTATTCTCGGAATTCCTCCAATTTACCGCAGCCAAAACACTTGACTCGTGATCCAATTTTTCGCCAATTTTCGGACTCGTAGTTTTCACGGAAAAGCTGTGGACACACCCCCAAAATTATCAAATTATGGCTGAAAAAGAGTATGGAGACAAGGGGAGACGCAGAGAAAAACGTTTTCTGGAATAGAAAATAGAAATCGGACACTTTTCGGGGCGGCGGAAATCGAGAAGAAACACACCCTCGCATTCCATTTTTCCTTTGGTTGGTTCTCTAGTTTTTCTAGTTTTTCAACGGAAATTTCTGTTTTTTTTTCTGTTCAATTCGAATTCTAATTGTTAACGTGAAAGCAGATTGATTTCCGTTTAGTTAAAGCCTAGATCCATCCTGGATTACTGTAAGTAGGCATGGTGTCGGCGGGCGGACTTGATGCACCATGAGCAATCGTTTCGAGTTGGAAGAATCTTCGACTTGAAATCCATAATCTCATCCGGATGAAGAGAATATTCTGTTCCAAGTACAAATTTCCCCGTATAATCGTATCAAAAATCGTGTGTTCTGCATGTATATGTCTAGGACATCCTGGATTAGGAACTGCGAAGGGTGAGTTACTAAGAAATTAATGTGGGCGGAGGAGCGAGTCTTCCGATGAAATTTCCTTTAAATTTCACAGAAAAAATCGACGAGAAAAGCGAAAGATTTCGCAATGATTGGACTGGGACTTTGCCTACATTGTTTCTACCTGAAAATGGATAAAGTAGCATTTCAAACGTTAAAAAAAAATTGATTTTAGTTTACAAATGCGCTCTAATTAACGTACAGTATGTACCACTTTAACACTTGATTTTTTCACAACTTCCTTTAAATTTCACAAGGGTTTTGCACGTTTTTCAGGTCCCTGAGGTTTTGCAACTGTAACATTTCGCATCTGGCCAGCACGCGGTTGTGACGTTTTGCAACTCAACACGCTAATAACGGAAGGATTTCCCGAAAGATATGGAAATTGCAAATTGAAAAAAAAAACATTTTGAAACATTTTGAAACATTTTGAAAGCGCCTGGATTTGCGAAACGTTACATTTTCAAAACTCATTGTCCAAATCCAAATATTGCGAAACGTCGGGGTGTCTTTTTCCTAATTCTTTCTATTAGTTTCTGATGACTTTTCCAGTTATCATCCCAACCTTTGTTGTTCATCCACCCATCCTATCCAGTCATCTAAAAATATTCCCAATAATTTCTAAATGTCATCCCCTTTCCTTTATCCATTCCTTCTCCTCTTTCTAAATCTCTTCATCCTTCTTCTCCTTCTCCTTCTTCATCTCATAAGAAGACTCCTAAATCCTCTTAGCTGCCACTGAAATCCTTATTCCTCCTAGCTGCTTGCTCATCTTTATAATCTGCTTTTTATACATTTTTATATAATTTTTTTTCAAATTTAATAGAAAAACTTTACTTTGACTCACAAAACCGCCTCCTAGTTCTATGAAATTTGAAAACAAAATTTCGAATTTTTGAAGAATTTTGCTATTTTTTTGAGAAAATTGCAGGTTTTTAGAGTCAATTAGCAAATGCAATAAATAGTGTAGTTTGAAAATCTAAAAATGAAATAAAAACTTCAAAAAAAAATTTCAAAATTTTTTTCCTCCCTTTTTCTAAGTAAGAACACTTGAAAACTAGAGTTTGTCTCAAGTTTCCACAAACTAAAAGTCAGTCATTTTTCATCAAATTTTCCCCTCGAAAAAGTGGGAAAAACTTGAGTTTTGCTCGAGAACTTCTAGTCTTGTTAAGACGAGAAATTTATTATTTCTGGGAAATGTTGTATAACGAAAAAACATTTAAAAAATTTCTGGACATAAAATTAACGTATGTTCCACATGACTTAACACTAAAAAAATTTCTTGAAAATTGAAAAAAAAAATTTTGAAAAAATTGTTTTTACAAGTCTACTGATATCTCGAGAACCGTCACTGATAGCAACTTTTTGTCAACTGAAAAAGTAAAGTTCAATTAATGACTTATCTATTAATACCCTCATACGTCAAATTCCCATTGTTATTAAGCATTTTATGACGTTTGGAAATCGACCTACTTTCTCGGTTTTCAAGAAAAGTAGTTTTCAGAAATCAATCGATATCTCGGATACCGTTACAGGTATCGAAATTTTGTCAACTAAAACATTGTTGTTCAATCAATTTCCGATCGATTGGTGCCCTTATCAGCTTAATTTAATTAATCTTAGAGAGATTTACAGTCTCTAGAAGTTGACCTATTTTTATCGATTTTTAGTTGATTTTTCGTTTCAATTTCCCTTATTTCATGGCCTCGAAAAACATGGAAAAAAGCAAAAAACGAGAAAAAAAAGAGTTGTGGATCGTTTGTTAATGTTCAGCAATTCAGGAAGTGTGATTCACTTGTCGAGTGCTTCTTACTGTAGCTCTCTGCGGCTGCCTCTCTTTCGATCATTTCCTTATTCACGCGTCATCTGACTCTCTGCACTCTCTGCACTCTCTCCGCATCCAATACTGTCTCTTGGCTGTAAATTGGCGGATGCACAAAACGGAAACGTCGTCTTGCGCGTCTCTTTGTGCCACGCGCAATTATCCGCCCCAAAAGAGACACTAACTAAGACTTTATTCGAGATGTTGAGTGAGAAGAAGGAGAAGAAGAAGGAGAACAACTAGAAGATGAAAAACTCGGAGCACAAAACTTTCTTCTTTTCATTTTACAATTACTTCATCTAGAACTTCAACTTCATCGAACAAATTCCTATTTGTTCTAGGAATCGAATCGCTATCGCTCTCATTTTTTTCTAACTCTACCTTTTTCCTTTTATAACTCACTTTATTCTTTGTTAAAATTGATAAATCAGGGTACCAATCGATAGGAAATTGCCTTGAAATCATTTCATCAGTTGACCACTTTTGCCTATCTTTATTGGTTTCCGAGATATCAAAGAAACAGTGGAAGGCATTTTTTTTTCTTTCATTGCCTCTTCCAACTCCAACTTCATCCTACGATTTCTCAGCTCTTCCAACTTCAAATCAAGCTCATTACGGTACCAATCGATAGGAAATTATCGCCATATCACTTTATCAGTTAACACATTTCTTTTATCTTTCCCCGCTTCCAAGATATCAAAGAATCCGCAAAAAGCCCTTTTCATTCGCCAAATCTACTCTGCAATCTCACCATCTACACAAAGTCCCGAGGGAAATTTGAAACGTGATTTTTAAAAATCTCCAGATTTTTTTCAAATGAGTACATACATGTTCCAGGTCATTAAAAATTGATGTTCTCACTGATAAACCCGGAAAAAGTCCCTGGCTCCGCCCACAAAGTGATTTCATAGCGTCCTTAATCAATTTGCAGTTTTTTGAAATGTTCAAACTCAATGAATATTTGCAAGTTGGGGTCGCAATCGATAGGAAATTAAATGGGCATCATTTTTGTAGTTGACAGTTTTTTGATATTGATCAAGGTTCTCGAGATATCGATTGATTAGTAAAAGCGAGTTGCAGAGATTCGGGTTTAATGGTATTGCCGCGACTGTAGTAACTTTTGCTCGCTTGATTTTTTTTGATGATGAAGTGTTCGAGAATGATATCATTTCTCAAAATTCCCTTTTGAAAAAAAAATTGAAAAAAAAAATAAATTGAAAAAGTAGAAAACGATCATTTTCTTTCGCCTGGGAACTGGGCGAGTGCCATATGGAAATTGGACTTTTTCTATTCAATTTTTTCAAAAAATTCCACATTTTTCTTCTTTTTCACGGGAGAAAGGGGTGTGAAATTGAACGGTTTTAAAAGGAAAAAAAATAAGAAATAAATTTTTTTTTTGGAATTTTTTTTCTGTTTGTTGAATTTTTATTTTTGAATTAAAAATTTTACACAAAATTCTGTTTACAAAATTCTTTTTTTTTTTAAATTTGAAACAAGAAAAACCAATTTCTACCATTTTTCTATCATAGCTATTATAATAAAAATGACGAGTTCGTTGGAGCGAATTTGCATTTTCCAACATAATTTTTTTTTGAAAAATTTCGAAATTTTCAATTTTTTTTTCTTCAGTTTTTTCAGTCAAGTCAACCCGGAACTTGAAATTTCCCATTTTCCAGTAGTGTTTTCTTCCTTTTTTTCTTCATTTCGCAGCGCTGAAACTGCCCAAATTGCCACTTTAAAACTGAAAACTTTCCGACTTTTTCCCTTTTTCCTCTTCATTTTTCTTCGGGTCTCGACTGGAAAAACTCGACATTTTCCTGCATTCCTGTGTGTGGGATAATCTCCTTTCTTCCGCAAAATGTCATTTCACCCAATTCGTTCCATAAAAATTGTACGAAAACCTCTTCGAAAAAAGTGGGCGGAGCCTGTTTTTTAGTAGAAAAAACGGGCGGCTCCCGGCATGTTTACATGCGATTTCCATGGTTTTTCGGGCCGTTTTCACATAAAAACTTGTCAAAAATACCAATTTCGAGAAGCGACAAGTTTGAAATTTATTGAAAAACTATGGAAACGGGAGCGGTATTTAAGCCCCGCGAGCCGCCGTTTCGACGCCGTTTTAAGAGTTTTCCGGGGATTTTCTCTTCCTTTTTTTTCAAATTTATTTTTTAGCTAGTTAAAGCTTTTGGGTCAGCTTAGCCTTTGGAAAAAATTTTGTTTAAAAAAAACAAAAAGTTAATTTTTTTTTTTTTTATAAATAGCTCTCTGAAATTGTTCCATATCTGGACTGCAGTAGGTGGTATCGAAAAGTTGTCAACTCATAAAGTGTAGAAAATTTTATTCTTATCATTTTATCAGTTGACAGTTTTTCAATATCTTCAGCCGTTCTTGAGATATCTATCTTGGCTGTGGCAGTTGCTTAGAGTGGGTATTGCAAAACCAAGGGTTTGAATTATCCGCTGTATCTCAAAAACTACGAGACCTAGAAGGAAATTGTTAACTAACAAAATGTAGCCAACTTTATTTAAATCATTTTATCTATTGACAACTTTTCGATATCTCCAACCATTCCCAAGATACGCGGCATCAAAGACCACACCCCTTCAATATCTCGACCTTTCCCCCGTTTATCGATCAAAAACGGTCCATGTCTTGTTCCATTTTATTTACCCAATCCAATCTCCTATTTTCAAGTAAATTTATTATTTGCATGACGTGTGTTCATCATCATCTGTCGCGTCTCCACTCCCCCACTTCTTACCCTCCTAATTGGATTCGGAATTCTGGGATTCTTCCTTTCTTCTCCTTCTTTTGCCGCTTGAATCTGCTCGAATCCCCTTGCAACTGGTAGTATGTAGTATTCCTGAGCTAAAATGACTAAGAAACCGAGGAAAACGTGAGAAATCGCAAAAAACAACTTTGCGCGTGAGGTGTGATGCAAAGTGTGCATTCATCTCAGCTACAGTAACCCGATATTTCGAATATACTATAACCCACGGCGTGTTGAACGGGACATCGGGCGCAACGACGCTCGACGACCTGCACATCTAACTTTTAGGCCGGAATTCAAAAACTGAGTTTTTAGGGATAAATAAGAACTTGAAAAAACGGTTTCTTCTGCATTTTCATTTCACAGATGACCAATTCCGCACGAAAAAGTGAAGAATCGGTCACATCTGAACATTTTTAATGACAATTATTGATTTTTCGCCAAGTTGTTGACAAAAATGTGCAATTTACCGTGCCGGCGTTTGCGGCAATACACGAAAATGGCAATGCGAGCGTGCTCTATTGCGAAAATTTAGGATTTTCGGACAATTTTTAGGCATTCGCTGCGTAGCGACTCGGTTATTTTTCGATGCGATGTCGTTGCGCTTTTTGTGAAGGGTTTGTTCTCGACAAAATGCCGTATAACCGCTTCGAATTCATTCCGATTCCCGCTAATCGGCCCAAAAAAGCCCTCGAAAACAGAGTGACGTGTCGCCGATTCCGGTCCGAAATCAGCTATCTATTCTTCCCGAAAACACACAGAAATCCAACCAGAAAACGGCCGAAAACGTTGAGAATCTCTGAGTTCTAGTCTTCTCATCTTTCGAAACGTCATAGTTCTCGTCGAGAAATCGCCTTCTTCTTCTCACACGGCATGTTGTCGAGAACAAACCCTTCACAAAAGGCGCAACGACACCGTATCGAAAAATAACTGAGTCGCTACGCAGCGAATGCCTAAAAATTGTCCGAAAATCCTAAATTTTCGCAATAGGGCACGCTCGCATTGCCGTTTTCGTGTATTGCCGCAAACACCGGCACGGTAAATTGCACATTTTTGTCAACAACTTGGCGAAAAATCAATAATTGTCATTAAAAATGCTCAGATGTGACCGATTCTTCACTTTTTTGTGCGGAATCGTTCATCTGTGAAATGAAAATGCAGAAGAAACCGTTTTTTCAAGTTCTTATTTATCCCTAAAAACTCAGTTTTTGAATTCCCGCCTAAAGTTAGATGTGCAGGTCGCCGAGCGTCGTTGCGCCCGATGTCCCGTTCAACACGCCGTGTCTCACCGTCGGATTTTGCAGCCGAAATTGAAATTGCCAATTTCCCGACGCGCGAAAATTGAAAATTTGAAAAAAATCCAAATTTCCGGGTGCTTTTCT
>LR562777.1:0-17497 GCA_900536345.3 Caenorhabditis sp. 39 LS-2015
GTAGAAAAATCGGTTCACAAACATTTCGTGTTTCGACGAGATTCTCGACTCGAAAGATCCAGAGTTTTATGTGCACGCCAACACTTATCACTCGCCGCACGGAAATTTCATTATCAGTCAGGTGGGTGGGCTTATCAGTGTTATCACCTTATCACTGATAACATTCCAGGCTCCAAAAAAGAACACAATCGGAGACCATCTTCACTTGATTTGGCACTATAATGTGCGTGTTTCAGTGTGTTTGGAGGACCTTTTGAAGATTGGAGAGTACTTTGATAAGCGGGAAGGCGGCAAGGTTACGGTAAGTGTTATCAGTGGGAAATTGATAAGGTGGTAACTCGGGAATGATAAGAGATAGAGGAAAGTTGTCAATTACAAAAATGCTCAGCTTGTTAAGGTCATCAACTTTGCAGTTGATCACATTCTGATATCTTTCGTAACTTTTTAGTTATCAGTGATCTAAGAGCTGCAACTACTGATAAGCTGATAACTCGAAAATGATAAGAGCTAGCAAAAATTTGTCAACTAAAAACTTGCAGCGCTTCATATTTTGAACGCATTTGTAGTTGACCGCATTTTGATATCTCTTATCACTTTGGAGTTATCAGCAATTTAACACATGCCACTACTGATAAGCTGATAACTCGGGAATGATAAGAGATATCAAAAAGTTGTCAACTAAAATTATGTTGGAAATTCAAAAATCTTCAAATTCGTAGTCGACAACTTTTTGATAACTCTTATCACTTTGGAGTTATCAGCAATTTAACACACGTCACTACTGATAAGCTGATAACTCGGGAATGATAAGAGATATCAAAAAGTTGTCAACTGCAAACTTGCAGCGTTTCAAATTTTAAACGCATTTGTAGTTGACCACATTTTCATAGCCCTTATCACTTTGGAGTTATCACTGATCTAGAGGTGCAACTGATAAGGATGAGCTGATAAAAAACCAATTTCAGGTCTTTATGAAATACACGATGAAAACGTTGAAAGTGTATGATGTGAAGCAAGGTGTGACGGTGTATCAGTGCGAACTAAAGTCCTACAAGGCGCAAGAGCCGATGAACCGCCGTACCATCTACATTATCTGCGCCGAGGTGCCGATCAGCGGGATCCGTTCGGCGCGTGTTCAATCGGTCATCATGGAGTACATGTGGGCGTTCGAGCAGGCCGAGGAACTCGAGAATGGCTCCGGTTCGGAGTCGATGGTATTGGTGCACGGTCTGGCGGGAACTCGGCGCTGCGCCGCATTCATCACCGCTGCCGTCATGTGTCGACAGATCCTGCAGACGGGACAGTTCAACGCGATGGAGACGTGGATCGAGATGCGCAAGAGACGGGCGCACACTTGCACCCGGCGACACGACTTCTACTCGTCCATCTACACTGTCTTCGCGTTCGCCGTACAGTGCTGTCTGGTCAGCGAGACGGATCCGAACTTTGGCAAGAGTATGGAGGTACGGTAGGCTGGTTGGGGTACTGTAGAACTTTGAGAACATTGAAAACTTCGAATCGCTGGAGATTCTTTGGATCCCACAATGCCGCATTGCCTAGATCTAGATGGCAGGGTTACTGTACTTTGTATTTTTGTGGTCATGGTGTACTGTAGATTTGTTGTTTTTAAATTTTCAACTATTGTAGGGCTTACTGTATGGTGCTCATATTGTAGATTGATTCGAATAAAAAAAAAAAAAATTAAAAATTTTTTTTTGAAAAAATTGAAAGCTAAAATCTCAAGAATCTGTCTGTTTTCTAGATCTAGATGGCAGGGTTACTGTATACTGTACCTAGTGATTTTTGTGGTGTACTGTAACTAAAAGCAAAGTATCAAAGCATATGGGCTTACTGTACTTTGGGTTGGGTTACTGTATGATTATAAAATGGATCTTGTGGTGTACTGTAACTGACAGCAAAGTACTGTAGATGGATTCTGTAAGACTTACTGTACCCTGGGGATACTGTAGAATTGGGAGAATATTGAAATTTCAAATCTTTGGAGATTCTCTGGATCCCTCGAAGATCTGCCTGTCGCCTAGATCTAGATGCCCCAGGGTTACTGTACTCTGTGGTTCTTTTGGTGTACTGTAGTTAGGTACTGTAGGGCTTACTGAATAATAGGGGTACTATACAATCGTTGATTTTTGTAATTTTTTGAGTTTGGAGACTTCCCAACTTTCCATCTTGATTGTGAGCTACAGTGTTGTCCAGCAGTTTATGCACCATGTGTGCCATGTATTTGGCTGCGTATCTCCGTAACGGTAGAAGATTGCAAAAAGTGGTCAACTACAAAAACACGCAGAATAGCAAGGGCTACAATTTTCTAGTTGACCATTTTTTGCATTCTCTTAGCGTTATAGAGATACGCAGCAAAATACACGACATATGGTGCATGAAGCACTGTAGTTAGATATAATGTAGTGTTTGTAGTACAGTAGGATTACTGTAGCCATATATTAGCCATTTTCAGCTCATCCGCGCTCTTCTCGAAAAGAAACAGCCGCATGCCGATGACGAGCCGTCGGAAGTTCAAGAACCAACCGGAACCACCGAAGTTTGAACGTTTCGCAACGGTTGCGAAACGTCGGGGTGCTGTAAAACTGCAAGCAAGAAGATAATATTTATTATTATAAATATACAAAGTTTTGTGTAATAATTTATCGATTTTCTTCAATTTTTCGCTTATCACTGTCTTATCACTTCCTTATCACTCTTTCTTCTCCTCACTATCACCCCGTTTGTTCCTATATCCTCCTTTGTTGTTGCACCATGGACAATTCGTCAAATCCGCGTTACTGTTGCTTCCAGGCGCTGGAAGAAGTCCTGGAAGGCCTCCGAATCCGTTGTTATTCGACTGATAACT
The DNA here is from genome assembly GCA_900536345.3 of Caenorhabditis sp. 39 LS-2015. NCBI lineage: Eukaryota > Metazoa > Nematoda > Chromadorea > Rhabditida > Rhabditidae > Caenorhabditis > Caenorhabditis waitukubuli. The sequence goes on from LR562777.1 coordinate 2,867, forward strand.
GATAAGAGACGGGGTTGATAAGCTCTGTTGCTGATAAGCCTGTTGGACAGTTGGAAGGTCCTCTGGCGGATGGGTAGAGGGACCGGTAGACGAGATACCGTATGCAGGGGACGAAGGAGCGGTGAATTGGATGTCGTAGGAGGTGGGGGATGGTGATGGTGATAGGGAAGTTGGTGATAAGGATGATAAGGCGATTGGCGACGTCTCGGCGGTCATTGGATCGGCGGCAGCAGCGGTTGTGGGAAGCGGCTGGCCGAGGACCTGGAATCAACAAATTCCATTTGACAATGAAAAAAGTATTTTGGCACCACGACGTTTCGCAACTTGTCACTTTTCTACTGTAACGGTTCGCAACTAGAAATAGCGAAAATTTAAAATTTCGCGATTCTGAAATGTCGGTGTTTTCGATTTCAAAATTTCCCGGTTTCGAAATGTCGGGGTTTCGATTTCGATTTGCCGCGGTTTCGAAATGTCGCAGTTTCGAAATTCCCCGGTTCCGAAATATCGGGTTTTCGATTTCGAAATGTCGGGGTTTCGAAAAGTCAGGGTTTCGAAATGTCGGGGTTTCGAAGAGTCGGGGTTTCGAAGTGTCGGGGTTTCAAAATAACTGGGTTTCGAAATGTCGGGGTTTTGATTTTAAAATGTCGCAGTTTCGAAATTCACCGGTTTCGAAGTGTCGGGGTTCCGATTTCGATTTGCCGCGGTTTCGAAGAGTCGGGGTTCCAAAATTCTGCAGTTTCAAAATTTCGTGGTTTCAAAATGTCGCAGTTTCAAAGTGTCGCAGTTTCGAAGTGTCGGGGTTTCGTTTTCAAAATGCCGCAACTTCAAAATTCCTCGATTTCAAAATGTCGCGTTTTCGAAGTGAGGGGGTTTCGAAATGTCACAGTTTCGAAATTCACCGGTTTCGAAGTGTCGGGGTTCCAATTTCGAAATGTCGTGGTTTCGAAATGTCGCGGTTTTGAAATTTCGTGGTTTCGAAATGTCGGGGTTTCGAAATATCGCGGTTTCGAAATGTCGCAGTTTCAAAATTCCTCGATTTCAAAATGTCTGAGTTCCGAAGTGGCGGGGTTTCAAAGTGTCTCGGTTTCGAAATGTCGGGGTTTCGAAATGTCGGGGTTTCGATTTCAAAATGTCGCGTTTTCGAAGTGACGGGGTTTTGAAATTTCCGGTTTCAAAGTGTCAGGGTTTCGAAATGTCGCAGTTTCAAAATTCCCCTAACTCAAAGTCCTGACTGGACCGACTTTTTGCCCACATCACATCGCTAACCAATATTAATTTTGCAACACAAAGACACACCGGCCCGGATTGCGCAACATTTGATATTTGCTCAGCCGAAAAGCTCAAAAATTAAGAAACATGTCCAGATTTTTTTCCGCCGATTGATCTTCAAAAAATCTATGCAAACAAATCGGGAGGTGGGGAGGGTGTCAAATATCACAATCGAGTATTGGTGTCAGTGTCAGCGACACAAAAAACGATTGATACATGCCGTTGCAAAGTCAGAAATTCAAACGGCGTAGTTTTTGGCGGGAAAATGGAAAAAGGAAAAGAGCGAGTGTTGCTGACGTAAATTTGCAGTCTTTTATCCAATCAGAGCACACGTTTGCATGGACATTTAAGGCAACGCAGCTGTGGAGAAAAATTTAAAAAAAAAAGAAACAAAACGAAGCTCCGGGCGTTTGATTTCTATTTTCCGGCAGTGTACAGCAAATTTTTCAGGCCAAAACAGAATCTTACACGCCGTAAGTACTGGTATTGACATTTCAGTGTCAGTGGCCCAACCTGAAGAATGCGTTGTCCAATCGACTTTCCGATCGCCGAGCCGAACGATTCGGCGTCTTGGCCGTACGAGTTGAAGATTCGAGATGGTTGACGGGGAGAACTGAAAATAATGTGAAAATGTGGGAAAATATTTATGTGAAATTGTGTAGTTTGAAGGTCTGCGAACTTGGTATTTCGTCTTATGTTTGGGTCGATTTTTCCGATTAATTTTTGCGAATTTTTTTTTGGAAAATTTTTGAGGTTTTTGACAGTCTTTCTTTAAATTTTTTTTGTAATGAATTCTCATTTCAATTTGAAAAAATCAATTTTTCTGCAATAGTTTGGCAAAATTTTTACGAAAATAAAGGAAAAAATGGAAAAATTTTAAAGTCAATTTTTCGCAATATTTTTTTTCAGCCGATTTTGGCAAAATTTTTTTCTCTTTTGTCGTAACAAATTCTAATTTCATTAAAAAAAAATTAGTTTTGGTGCAAAAATTTAGCCGAATCATAACAAAAATGGAGGAAAAATTAGAATTTAAAAAAAAATTTCCCGATTTTTTTTCGATTTTCAACCCAATTTGCCAATTTTTTCTATGTTTTTGTGATAAATAATTTTTTAATTTAGAAAACTAATTTGCATGAAAAATTCAACAAAAATGAAGAAAAATAAAATTTAAAAAAAAAATAATTTTTCGCGATTTTTTTTCCATTTTTGACCGATTTTGGCTACTTTTTTTCTGTTTTTATTGTAAGAAATTCTAATTTAATGCGAAAGTTTAGCAGAATTCAAACAAAAAATTAAATTAAATTTTCGCTATTTTTTTTCTAAATTTTCGGTAAATTTTCGTCGGTGTCCGTCAGTTCTTTCTCAATTTTTTTGTAAATTCAATGAAATTTTTATGATGCAAAACAAAGTTAGCCAAAATTAAATATATCGAAATCGAAGGAATTTTTCGAAAAAAAGTTCAAAAATAAGTTTTCAAAAAAAAATATTTCGAATTTTACAAAATTTAATTTCTCAAAAAAAATTAAATCATGCTCCTGCAGGAGTTTAAAATTCAAATTCTAGAAGGAAAAATTAAAAAAAAAACATTTAGAAAGCGCTGGAATTTATCACAAAAAATTTCAAATTTTCAAATTTTTTTTCAAATTTTTGGAATTTTTTTTTAATTTTCATAGATTTTTTTTCAATTTTTATGACTTTATCTCCTCAAAAAAAAAACAAATAAAATACTCACCCATAGCTATGAAACCGATTGTTGGCGAACTGTCCTTGGCTGAAAAACTGATCGAAATTGAAGCTGTACCTCTTGGCGATCGGGGCGCCGCCCATTTGCATATATCGCACTCCATTCTGGCACATGGGACAGTCCGATTGAACTGGACTGATAAGAAGTGATAAGGTAACAGAAGCGGTGATAAGAGTAAAGATCCGAATCATGTTCGTGTTGGTCGTCGCGTGAACAACTCGCCGTCTCGCATTTATATATCATTTCCGCGCGCGCGCGCGTGTGGAGCAGCCGCGAACTGGTTACGCGCGGTTTCCGCGCGGAAGCCGCGAGCAAATATGTTGAGAATAAAAGTGTGTGTGTCCGGAGACGGAATTGTTTTCTGTCCGCACATTTGTTGTTGTTTTTTTGTTCTATTGCTCTGCCACTGGCCATTCTTTCCAGAGCCATTGTCATTTGTCCGACGAAGGGCTACACGGATATGTTCACGTTCTGGGTGTGATGTTTGACGGGTTTTGGTTTGGTTTTGTGCCGCTGCTGAAGTGAAGTGGACATGGAAATTGAAATTGATACAATTCGATGGAACGAACGGTGGATGGGAAAAAATTGGCAGAAGGCACATAATTTTCAAATTTTTATTTAGATTTTTCAGTTTTTCACGAAAACCACTGATTTCTGTGATAAGGGATAAGAGACAAACTTAATCAGAATGAAATTTCCAACAAAATGACATACAAAATTATCACTTTTCAAAAAAAAGATATATTTTGATTTTGGGTCCAAATTTCAGATTTTCCAAATTTTTTTTGAAATTTTTGGATTTTCCGTTTTTTCTCAAAAACAACTGATTTCTGTGATTAGTTATGAGAGACAAAATTTATCAGCTCAAAATTTCAGACAAAATGACATACAACATGACCAATTTTCAAACAATTTTTTTTTTGATTTTGGGTCTACATTTCAGATTTTCCAAATTTTTTTCAAAAATTTCAGATTTTCCGATTTTTCTCGAAAATCACTGATTTTTGTGATAAGTGATGAGAGACAAAGTTTGTAAGCGCAAAATTTCCGACAAAATGACATACAACACGAGCAATTTTCAAAAATCCAAAAAATCCAACTTCCACGTGGAAAAACGTGAAAATCATCTGTTGTTATTTTCTACTGATAAAACCGAAATCTCCTCATCATTCCTCGTCTTTCCTCCACTTCTAATTGTGAAAAATGGTAAAATCTACGAAAAAAGTGACAAATGCGAATGTGAGTCGGCCGTTTTGGTATTCTAGGCCACCAAATAGAAATTCGACGGATTTCGGTGGTTTTTTAGAGTTTGTATATGTTTTTTCCGTTTTTTCAAGGTGAATACGCAACAAATCTTAAAATCTTGCATCAAAATCCCCCCAAAAAAAATTCCAAAAATTTTAGAAAAAAAATCGTGAATTTTTTCTCAATTTTTTCCTCGGACCGAGGTTTTCAAAAAATCTAAATTTTCAAAATTCTCAAAACCATATCACAATTTACATGAATCGATAGCAAATTTCAAGCTGATCATTTTTGTCTCTTGCCACTTCTCTTCAAAATCAGTGGTTTTCGAGATTTTTCGAAAAATGTGAACTCACGGGTACCATGTTCCGCAATGATGATATTTTGCTCTGTTAAAGGTCTCCGAAAACGTAGAATAATTTTTAATTTTTTTCTAAAAAAAAATTTAACGAAAAAAAAGCAAAACTGTAACTCCGGGCCGAAAAAAAATTTGAAAATTTGAAAAAAATTGGAATTTTTTTTTCGTTTTTTCTCAATTTTTTTCTTCAAAACTGTTATCACTTATCAGACCCCCACACCTGCCCCCGTGGACATTTCGCTATTCGTCGGAATGCTCGAATCCACGTGTCCCATTCAAATATCCACCGCCCTTCACTTTTTCCGAAAAGCGTTCGCCAACGGACCAGAAGTCACGAATATTGTTGTCAAGGAGCAGTTTTATGGGAGAATTGTGAGTTGATAAGACGGTGATAAGGATGTTTTTGCTTTTTGAGAAAAAAAATATTCAAAATTCAAAAAAAATAAAAATTAATTCAAATTTATTTTTATTTTTTTTTAATTCAAATTTTTTTTTATAATCCCTTATCACCTAATCAATTTTAGAAAAACGGAGTATTAAACGTGCTACGCAGCCAAATTCTCGACTCGGACGGCGAGATAAACGCGGTTTGGATCATCACAAACATGTGTTGTATCAGCCAAGAAGTCACTCATATGTTCGTCCAATCAGTGAGTCTAACTGGGGTTACTGTAGGTGATAGGGAAAAGTTGTCAACTGATAAAATGTTTATCAGATTGTCAGCTACAAATTGTTAGTTGACAACTTTTTCGTAGCAATTTTTTGGGAAAAGATATGATCTTTTTATCAAAAAGTTACAAGAAATTCACTTGGATTTTGAAAATCGGCGATTATCTGGGTTACTGTAGGTGATAGGGAAAAATTGTCAACTGATAAAATGTAGCTGTTATCAACGCCATCATTTTATCAATTGCTAACTTTTCGCTATCACCTACAGTAACCCAGATAATTGCCAATTTTCAAAATCCAAGTGAATTTCTTGATAACTATTTGATAAAAAGGTCATATCTTTGTCTGGAGAAGGGCTATAAGAAAGTTATCAACTGACAACTTGTAGCTGACAATCTGATAATCATTTTATCAGTTGACACCTTTTCACTATCACCTACAGTAATCCAGATAATCGCCGATTTGCAGAACGTCATCGACACTCTGACCCAGCTGGTCCGTTCTTCCAATTCTCGCCTCGCAAATCAGACAATTTGGGCGATTGCCAACATCGCGGCGGACTGCATCGCGTGTAAATTGGTGTGCCGTAAACCAAAATTGTTGCGGGTAATTTGAGATTGAAAATTAAAAATCAATCGATAATCTAAAAATCTAAAAATTGGAAGTAAAAAAAATTCCAGATCCTCGCCAAGAAAGTTCAGCATTTCGGACACGAGGCTGACGATTTGGAGCGTCGGAATTTGATATGGTGCATCAATAATATTCTGTCGGGCGGACGGATCGAGATGCAGCAACCGGTAGGAAAGTTGCGAAATGTCGTAAGAGCGATTGGAACGGAGGTTGCGAAACGTCGCACTAGCGAATATGAAGAAAGTTGCGAAACGTCGCTAGCATAGCAGTCTCCGTGGTTGCGAAATGTCGTAGTAGCAATTGTGGCGATAGTTGCGAAATTTTGCTCAGACGTTTCGCAACTGTAACGTTTCGCAACTCGGCAGATTTTTTCGGCTTTTTGATATACGCTCAGAGATTTGAGAATTGAGTTGCGAAACGTCGTGATATGGAATATCGACGTTTTTCTATTATTGAAATCGGTGGCCTAGCTTTCTATGTGGTGGCCTAACTTTTAGAAGGAACGGAATATTGAAATCGGTGGCCTAACTTTCCAATCTGATGGCCGAACTTTCACAAGGAATCAAATTCCCGATTGATGACCTAACTTTCTCGATACTCAGTTGTCTAGTTTCAAGCTCATTTCAACAATGGAGTATCTCTTGAAATTGGTGGTCTAACTTTCCCATCTGATGGCCTAACTTTTTCTACGATTCCCATAGTCCACAACATTTTACATTCAACAATCGACTAACTCTTTGAATTTGGCTGCGTACCTCTTTCCTTTTCCAGATTGCCCGTCTCCTGATTCGTGCTCTGGCCGACATTTTCCTGGATACGGTGGCAGTTCGTCGAATGAAATGCGGAGCAATGATCCTTTGGACACTGGCCAATTTGGCAGATAATACAGAGGACACGACGAGGGTGGGTTTTGATTTACAAAAAAAACCATTTAAATTGGAAAAAAAAATTTAAAAATTGTTTTAAAAAAATCGGTTAAAAAATCAATAAAAACGAACAAAATTTCAATTTAAAAATTTTGCTGTTCAGATTGACATGCTTCTCTCGCATCCGCAACTCATCGACTCGTGTCTTGCGTGTTTCATGAACGAACTCGACGCCACGTGGCATCCGGCTGCTCTTCGACTCATTGGCAACGTGGCAGTGGGCAATGATGCGCAAACGGATCGACTCCTCGCCATTCCGGCGTTTCGAAATGTCTTGGTAAGCAGGCAGAGCTTCTCCGGATAGTTGAATACTCAGCGCCGCGCCCGCCAGCAGTGAAATTCAAATTGACCGAGTCACTAGTGTTAAAATTAGAGCGCGATTTCGGTCTCCGTGGTGAGCAGCAGACTAATTCGGAAAAAACGCCTCTTTGGAAATTATTGAACCAATTTTTTTCCGAAAAAAATTCCGAATGATGTTTCGGTTTTAGATACAAAAAATTTCTCATTTTTTCTAAAAAATGCTAGTTGAAATTGATATTTTGCCAAATGGCGCCAAATTCACCCACAATTTGTCACTTTTTTGGTTTTGTTATTTTCTCGAAAATATGGTTCAGAGAAGCCGATTTAAAATCATCAAAACTCAAAAAAAAATTTTGGTAAATTTTCCGACTGAAAAAAAAGAGCTTCCAAGCGATTACTGGTAGTTTTTTTTTTTTTTACTTTTTACTTTTTTTTTCGCGCCGTCCACGGTGTCCCCAACTTCCAATCGGCCGGTAGAGCGCACATGCTGACTCGTAACCGCCGAAAAATTCGCCGAATTAATTTTTGCACTGGATTTTTGGTTTTTGACGATTTTTTCGCACAATTGGAAAGTTTTCGATCAAAATTTCCGCCAAGTTTTGTGGAAACGGGTGAAATCTATCGAATGAGCACAAAAACTGCGAAAATGATGCAAAATTGGAGAAGGAGATACATTTTGAAGGAAAATTTCGAAAATTTGTCGGAAAATTCGGAAAAGTGGTCAATAAACCGCGAAACTACGGGAAATTAGTAGAATGGATAGTTTTAGCTCAATTCTGTATCGAATTTCAAGCTCTCAACTAGAGAAAAGCAAAAAAAATTCGTTAGGGACTAGAAAATAGCCCAAAAATCGATAAAATGATTTTTTTGAAGTTATCGTGTGCGTAATCCCGTTTGTGAGTAATGAATTCGCTCTTTGAGAGATGGAAACTGCTAAATTTTGCAATTAGTAGCGACTCGGTTATTTCCGATGGGGGATTTGTTCCCAACAAAATGATGCCGTATTTTTATTTGTTTCAGCAAGCGGCGATGACGTCGAAGGATCATCGTGGTGAAGTCGCTTGGATCTTCTCGAACATTGCCGCCGGCGCGCCGAGACACGTCGACTACAGTAACCTTTTGCGAAACGAACATTTTTGAATTATTGATTTTTGTGTCCACTTTACAGTGCTCTACGATCACGACGCGTTCTACACATGGCTACTGTCGGGCATTTATTCTGGCGAGCGACGGTTTCGAAAGGTATTGATTTGCCGTTTCTGAGACTGTAAAAAACGGGTCCCGCCACGAATTTGCAGGAGAAAAAATGAAGAAATACGGTGGAATGTCGATTTTTTTTCCGAAAAAGCGATTTTCGTCCAATTTTCTGTGGGGGTTTTATTGATTTTCAGATTTTCAGATTCCCAGTTTTTTCCAGTGTCAATTGTTTTCTCCGTTTTCTCAAAATTAACTTAAATTTCAAATTGAATCGTATTTGAAAATCCTTGGTTTTTTATCGATTTTTTTCGATAAAATTGAAAACAAAAAAATCAATGAACCACAGGAAAATTTGAAAAAATCTGAAACAAAAAAATCAATAAATTTCGAATTTTTTCAAAAAAAAATTTTGAAGTCCAGAATTAAAATTTTCATTTTTTTTTGGTTCTTGTGTCTTTTTTCCCACCAATTTTGCTTGAGTTCATCAATTTTGCGCCAATTTTCAATTCCATTTTTTCCAAATTTTTTTCCATGCCAAAATATTTCTGTATAGATGAAATCGTTGTCGTGAAAATGTCAAAAGTGGCAGAATTTAGTTGAGTTTGTAGAAATCGCCATTTCGCAGAGATATGCATACACCGCCACGTCAGATTGCACAAAAATACCATGATTACCGTATTTTTGTGCAATTTTACGTAGTGGATCATTACGAAATGGCGATTTTTACAATTTCGACGAAATTTCGCAACTTTGGACATTTCTGCGGCGACAATTGAATTAATAGTGGGAAGAGACTGTAAAAAATCAATAAAACCCCATAAAAATTGAAAAAAAAATTGCATTTTCTGGACCAAAAATTATGCAAAAATATTCATTCCATCGTATAATAATTTTGCGAAAAATGCGAATTTCAACTCGCACAATCTCATCAGGAAAAAAAATCGATTTTTTGAAAATTCCCGAGTTTTTCATGGTTCTCGCGTGTTTTTCCCACTGATTTTGCTAGAATTTATGAATTTTCCATCAATTTTTTTTTCAAATGCATTTTTTCCACATTTTTCCCATAGGAATCGCTGTGGATCATCGGAAACTTGCTCGCCACAGCGGACGAGTCGCAACGTGCATTGCTCGTCTCTCTGGGCATCATTCAGCAGTTTCCCGCCCTGCTGCAAATGGACGACGCCCGACTCAACGAGAAGGCGGCGACTTCGGCAGTCGAACTGCTTCGCGAGCATCCCTGGCAGCTGAACATGTACAAAAAGTGCGGAATACTCGGATGGATTGACAAGGCCGGCGCCATGGTAAACATTGTAGCTGCAAAGTTTCGCAACCCAAAAAAAAAGAAAATTTTGAGAGAAAGTTGAGAAAAAGTTGTATTGCGAAAGATCAGATTTTTTTTTCCAATTTTTCAAATTTTGCGAAAACCTAAAAAAAAATACCAAAGTTGGAATTTTTTAAATTTTGAATAGAATTTTTTAAAATTTAATAATTCAAATTTTTAGAAAATTTTAAAATGGAAAATGAAAATTTTTTTATAATTTGAAATAGTTTTTTTTCATTAAAAAAAATTATCGACGAGGCGATTTTTTTAAAATAAAAATTTTGAAATTACATTTTTTTAATTTTCAAATATTTTTTTTGTTTAACAAAAAATCAAAAAATTCTAAAATTTTAAAAATTGAATTTGAAAATTTATAAAATTTAAAATATTTTTTTTTATTTAAAAAAAATTGAAATCGATTTTTTTAAAACAAAAAATTCGAAATTACATTTTTTAATTTTGAAATATTTTTTTTAATTTAACAAAAATTTAAAAACAATTCAAAGTGTATTGAATTAAAAAATTGAATTTGAAATTTAAAATTTAAAAAATGCAATTTTTTAAAACAAATTTACTATTTTCGCTGCGAGAGCCTGGAAATTTTTCTGAAAAAAATCTAATAGGTCTCGCAACGAAAAAATATGAAACTCGCAATTTTCGCTGCATTTATTGATTTTTTTTTCAAATTTCTTTTTTTCAGTTTTCAACTCAAAAAGCTCACCTGGCAGCGTTGATGGACGAGTTGGAAGTGCCTGCAAGAGACGCAGTTGGCGATGGTGATAATGATGACGTGGCATCGAATTGCCACGTCATTTGCTACAGTATACCGGACCCGAGATTGGTTTGAACTCGGAAATTTGAGAAATAAAACAAGAACTCGGGGGAAAAAAGAACGAAAATTACAAACATTCAAAAAAAAGAATTTTTATTCAAAAATAATGTGATTTTTACAGAAATTGTTCTTTTTTCAAAAATCAAAATTTACAAAATAAAAAAATAAATTCCAATGAAAATTAGTATTTTTTAAATGAAATTTTAGGTTTAAAAATTTATTTTTCATTAAAAAATCAGAAAAATTTGCAGGAAAATGTTTTTTTCGTAAATTTTTAAGATAAGAATTTTAGAATTTTTAAATTTGATTTTACCTATTTTAATTGAATTAAATTTTATACTAAATTTTTTTAGCTAAAGAAAATATGGAAATTTTTTTTTATTTTGATATTTTTCTAATTTTTGAAAGAAAAATAAGTTTTTGATATAAGTTTTTTAGAAAGCGGTCTAAAAATAAAAAAAATGATTTTTTTTTCAAAAAACATTTAATTTAAAAAATAAACGTTTTTTTTTAATTCAAATATTGAGAAAAAATTATAAAAATTGAAAAAAATCTTAAATATTATTTATTTTTTTATTTTTTTTTATTTTCACAAAAAAAGTTTTTTTTTTGCAATGAATATATTTTATTTCGAAAATTAGCTATTAATACGATAAAAAAAATGAGAAAATTTTCAGCAATTTTTTAAATTTTCTGCAAAAATTTTTTGACACTTAAAATATTTTTAAAAATTAATTTTAAAAAATTAAAAATTAAAAAATTCCATTTTTTTCAATTTTCACTATTTAGAAAAAATTTCCCTTTTTTTCATCAAAAATCAACTCACACATCCCAAAAACACGGCGGGCATCAGAACGGCCTTGTTGATGTACAATCGGCGTTTTGCGAACCAAAAATAAGCCAAAAAATGGGTGATAGCAGCGGCGATCAGGCCGAACGAATAGCAGTCGAAGAACGAGGAAACGATGGAAACGATGGTGAACGAGACGGTGAACGCGTCGACGACCAGACGAAACTCGTCGTCGGCTCTCAGATGGTGCACGACTCGTTCCAGAAATGTGGGCGGGGCTAGAGGGGGCATCTGGAACAACACGGAAGAGGTGAAATTGATGGAGAAATTGGAATTTGAGAGAAAAATTTGAAAATGAAATATAAAAAAATTCAAAAATAAAATTTTCCAAATTTTTAAATTCAAAATGCACTGATTTTCAATGAAATTTTTTAAAATTATTTTATTGGAAAAAACAATTAGTTTTAAAAATTCTATTTTTGGCCATTTTACGGTATCCTCGGTACAAATAAAAGAAGAATTTTCGAAAAAAAAATTGAAAAACCATTTTGGAACTTGGAACGATTTGCTTCGTATTTTATACGGAAAACGACTTTTGCAAAATGTCATTTTTTGATTATTTTCCTCAAATTTTCACGTAAAAACAAGAAATATTGTTTTAAAATAATTTTTTGAGCAGGAACAATCATCAAAATCGACGAGGAATGGTCATTGTTTAAAAATTGACTTAAAGGAGGACGGACAGGACTACGGTATTTCGCGTTTGGGGATTTTTGACGGGGACTTGCATACGATATAGCGTAAGATTTGATGTTGTGGTGTATGCGGACTTGGGAGTTAATCTTACGACAATTCATTTTTTTCAATTAATTTTTTTTTCTATTTTCGGTCAAATTTAGCCGTTTTTGTCAGTTTTTCTTTAATTTTCTTGGGATTCCACGGATTCCTTGGGATTCCACTTTCCATCGAAGGTACTTTCATATGAGATCAACTTATTTTTTCGTGTCCGTCCTCCTTTAAAAATTTGAATTTGAAATTTTTCCTTCGAGATCTACTTCAAAAATACCAAAATAAATTCAGAATCGATGGGTTTTTTTTCAATGTGGAAAATTATAAAAAAAATGTTGAAAAATAAGAAAAATATAAAATTAAAAAAATAAATAAAGCACAATATTTTAAAAAATATGAAAACTGCATTGAAACAGTCCAAAAAAACAAATAAAATTATTTTAAAAAATTTTCAATCATTTCAATTTCAGAATCACAATAAGCACACTTGGGTAAAAATAATAAATATAATGAACAATTAAATAAACATAAAAATTTTTTCACATGATTCACATTTGCGAAGTTGCGCCGTCGCCAGAAGAATCTGAAAAATTGAAAATTATCATTATTTTTTAATTTTAAAATTTACAGTGACATTTTTTAAAAATTTAACAAAGGAAAGTGTTTTTTTATGTAATAATTTTTGTTTAAATTAGAAAACAATAAAAAAAAACTTAAACAATTTTGCGAAAATTTCAAACTTTTCAATTTTTGAAAAAATCATAAATTTTTGATTTTAGAAAATTCTGAGAATAATCAATAAAAACTTGAAAACCTTTGAAAAAATTTGTAAAAATTAAAAAATATTTTGTCATTAAAAAAATTTAATTTTTTAATTTTAGAAAAATTCTGAAAATTACTAATAAGAAATAAAAAAAATTTTAAAATTATTTTCTCAAAAATTAAAAAAAAAATTAAATTTCAGATTTTTCATTTTTTTAAATCTAAAAATTAGCACTCTCAATCGGAAAATTGAAAAAAAATACTAAGTTTTTATTTCAATTTCAAGACTAAACCGAAGCATTTTTATTTTCCTTTCGAATTTCTTTTTTTCTAATCAATTTTTTAATTTTTTATAAAATTAAATTAATTCCAAAATTATTAAAAACAAAAACAACTCACCGGCGCCAACATCGCCACCTCGAACAGGTTTTCCTTCCGGGTGCGTCTTCTTGCGAGCTGCCTGAAAAAATTCAGATTTTGCAGAAATTTCAATGAAAATTTCGAGTTTTTAAATTTTTACCTGATGGATCGACGACGCCGTCAATCTGATGATCTTTGTCACGTCGTAGCCGGATCCTAAATAATAAAAATTGATCTTAGTTTGGTTAATTTCAACGGAAAAATCGCAAAAAAAATTGACGAATTCCCATTTAAAATAATTGGTGTAGATTTACGATAAACTGACAAGTGACTTGTGAGCGCGCTGGCTCAGCGACCGTCGCGGCTCGGTTCAGAATTTTCTGATATTTTTATAAATTTTTCTCAAAATTTCCTCTAAGAACTCACCGGTACAGTCCCGCTTTAGTCCCAGGTGTTCAAGGACTAACTTGACAACGGTCTCCAAATTATAGACACGGCCGTCGATTGGTTTGGTGGCTTCCTGAACAAGGGAGATAGAGTGATTGGCGCGTCGTCAGAGAACAGTAATATATATATATATATATTGTGCTTTTTTATTTTAAATTTTTTAATTTTAAAAAGAAGAAGGGAATTTGATTGTGAGAAACAATATCGAAAATTCGCGCTCGATTTTTTGAAGTTTTGTTTTTTTTTCGAAAATCAGAAAAAAATCGAGTTGCGAAACGTCGCGTTGCGAAACATTACAGTTGCGAAATTCATTTTTCGATGTTGCTTTTCGAGAAAAAAAAACTCGCCTGATGTCCGAAATCCAACGACTGCTGCTCCTCATCATCATCCTCTGGAGAGCCTGGAACGCCTGGCGGCGGTTGAGCAACCTGAACGGGCAGTCCGACTCCGGGGATTCCAGGCGGGAGCTCTTGTAGCATGTGGGGCGGAGGGAGGGACACGTCCTGGATCATCGGAAGGGTGACTGAGGTGGGTGGCGGTGGGAGGGAAATGCCGGGGATTGTCGGCTGGAGTTGCGGCAGCTGGAAGAAGGGGGAAATTGATTTTGAGAAGCTATATTCAAAATTCGCGCTGGATTGCTCAAATTAGAGGCACAAATCGGTTCCAGTTTTCGAAAATTGTCAAAAATTGAGCTACACGATGAGAATAAGTTTCGCAACATTGAAAAAATCCGTTTTTCAACTGTAACGTTTCGCAACTCGCCAGAAAAAAAATTGACCATTTTTAGGGTATCCGAACAAATGTTGACAGAAAAAAACTATTTTCTCGCCTTTTTCGGCTCAAGATACCGATTTTTTGTGAAGAAAAAATTTCAAAAAAATTCGGAAAAATTTTTTAACTTTTTTAATTCAAAAAAATAAATTCTAACTTTAAAATATCGAATTTTTAAGAAAAATTCGTAAAAAATTCAAAATAATTTTTTTTCCTATTTAAAA
>LR562778.1:0-11279 GCA_900536345.3 Caenorhabditis sp. 39 LS-2015
ACTTCCAATCACAGAATCGCTTCTAAAATAGGTTCATATGTCTGATAGCAAAAAGGAGAGGCACTCGAATAGAACTGTTCCTAGGAAGGAGCAAAGGGAGACTATAGCACAAAGAAGGTTGAAACGGGTTGATAAAAAGAGCGTGGGAATGTGCGGCATAATATGCCAACAATCTTATCGAAAAAGGACCGGAGGACTTGTTGGGTGGAAAATGCAGATGGCACCATGGGACATGAACGGTACATACCAGACTATAGACTACAGAGTAACTACACGAAATGGCAAAAATAGGTAGAAGATGGTCTAGTAAGAAGTGGTTTTCTTGATGGCATCGAAGACTCGGAGCACGGTTGGCAGGTAGAATGGCTCGTGCACGTGCGGGAATGGAGTGTCGAATCCAGCGACACGTTCGATCGGAGCTTCCAAGTTCAGGAAGCAGCGTTTCTGGAAATAAGGCAAGTTGAAACAGTAAACATGCCATGATTCGATTACCTGGACAGTTGAAGCGATTTCTGCTCCGAATCCGGATGAGATTGGTGCTTCATGAGTAACGATGAGTTTTCCAGTTTTTTGAACGCTCTGAAAACTATTTTTGAGTTTCGATAAACAGTTCCGACGACACTTGCCTCAACAACATGATCCTCATCCCATGGCTGAATCGTCTGGAGATCAATGACTTCAACGTCAACCTTTAGCTTCTCCTTGGCGAGTTGAGCTGCTTCCAGTGCCACATGAACTTGGGTTCCCCAGGCGACAAGCGTCAGATCCTTTCCGGCACGGACAGTGTCTGCCTTGCCGAGTGGGATCATATAGTCTCCGTTGGGAACGTCTTCGGCGGCCAGACGGTAGAGAATCTTTGGCTCGAAAAAGATGCACGGATTCGGGTCGCGGATGCAAGAAAGGAGAAGACCTTTAGCTTGAATTGGTCCACGTGGAACGACGAGTTTGAGTCCAGGAGTGTGAGTGAAGTTAGCCTCAGGACTCTGTGAGTGGTAGAGAGCTCCGTGGCCAACAGCTCCCCAAGTAGTGCGAACAGTGAGCTTTCCGCAGTTGAACTGATTTCCAGAACGGTATCTGAACTTGGCCGCCTCGTTCACCAGCTGAAAATAATGATGAAAACTTGAAACTACTGCTTTGAAAGATACCATACCTGATCGTAAGCTGGGAAAATGTAGTCACCGAACTGAATCTCCGCAATGGCGGTGGCTCCAGCGGCCGCAACACCAATACCGAATCCAGCGATACCTTGCTCGCAGAGTGGGGTGTTGAACACACGGTCCTTTCCGAATTTGTCCTGTAGATCCATGCTGCATCTGAAGACTCCTCCGAAGGCAACATCCTCTCCGAAAAGCACCGCAGAGTCATCTGTTTCCATAGCAATTCGCATCGCCTCGTTCACAGACTGCATCAGATTCAGTTTGGTTTTGTCGGCATTCTCCAGACCAGCTGGAAGAGTTGTGGACGGCTGGAAGGCGAAGTGAGCCTTTCCACGGATCTGTTGCGGGAATCTGGATCCGCACTTTGAAAGGAGGCTGACTGCACGCGACGACATCTGAAAAAAGGAATAAATATAATAGTTTTAAGGCAAAAACAATAGATATGACCAATCGGTAGATACGAGATAAGAAAATTCACATGAGCAAATAGAAACTCGAGAAAATTTATGTAACGAAACGACACAGGAGAAAAATCCATTGGGACAAAATAGTTGCTTTCGAAAAAAAGAAAGCAGACTACCGGTTAGGTCTTACAAACAAGAATAAGGGTAGATAAGAATAGAAACAACAGGGAAAAGGAAAAAAAAAACTAGAGAATAGAAATTTTAATCCTCGTCGGAATCGAGGTTCTCGACGTCTTCGTCGATGTCGAACAAGTCTTCGTTGATGTCCATCTTTGCCATTGCTGCAATTTGCGAAATTAGTTTTCGAGAGAGAACAGTGCGAAGCGAGAGAGTCAGAGCGGGAGGAAAAGAGCTGCCTTGCAACACGTGCACGCGCATCGATTTTCTGAGAGATAGCGCCATTGAAAGCTTGGAGAGTGATGTTTGAACTTGTCAATGATAAGAAAAGATATTGACAGTCTGTCTGCAGAAACGACGTGGCTGAGACGTGATGGGAGACGCGTGGGAATATGACAACAAGAGTCACGTCATGAATATAAAACGCTAGCACTAAATTTCAGCAAAATCTTACCTCCAGCAGTGGATTCAACAGCCGCTGAAGAGGTGGTCATCTGATCCGTCAGTTCATCATCCATTCCATCGAATTTGAAGAAGTTGGCATCAATTTCGAACACCTTCTCGTTCTCCTGAAATCAGATAGTTTTTGAACACCAAGAGATCACATTTCATACATCAACTTCCTCCTTCTCCATCTCAATGTCTCCAGCTTCATCGTCGTCGTTGTCGATGAGATTGGCATCGAACAAGAAGAGATCGCGTCCGGACATTCCGTTCTGCAAAATTCGATTCAATAAGTTCATCATCTGGTGCACAACTCACGTGTTTTCCAGACTTGATCTTCTCGCGTTTCGCCTTCAGATCGGCTTCTTCCTTCTCTTTCCTCTCTCGGAGTTTCTTCTTTTTCCAGGCGATGAACGTTTGAAGTGTTAGCTTGGTCAGATCTTTAGAGTTCAGAGCAGCTCTCTAAAAACATAATCAGGTAACAGATTTTTTTGTAAAATGAGTCATAGGTCGGGCCGCAGAGTGGATTAGTTCAAAATTGGGTGGATGAAAATTTTGCCCTTTGGCCAGAAAAAAATTTTCTGATGTTCCAAATGCGGGCAATTTGGTGTCAAAAATTTTTTAGGGAGGTCTGATATCCCTGTATACCATTTTGCCCGCATTTCTTTGTCTCCCAAATTTTTAAAAATTGTTTTGTGCTCGGTGGATTCCACGTTCGGCCCGACCTATGAAATGAGTCAAACCTCTTTTTCTACGAGCTCTTCAATACTAATCTCATCTTCCTTCTGCTGCTCCATGGCCTTACGATCTTTCTTCAGGACGAATCCTTCCGGCAGACAATGACGATACTGACACTTGTCTCCTCCGTTTGGACACTCCCAGAACCATCCGTATTTGTTGTTTTCCACAGCGTCCAAGAAGTATTTGCAGACCTGATTAAAATTTTCTATACAGAATTTAGGGAAAAATGAAACCAACAATGTCAATTATGTGTCCTCCCTTGTTTTTCTTGTCCACTACTTCCGCCAGCTTCTCTTGGTCCCAGGTCTCATTTGTCTCTGAAAAAAAGATATTCCGAAAATACAGTTACTCTCCACTCACCGTCCTTGTCGACTTCTCTGCTGTCAGCGTAGATGTTCCTCTTGGCGGTCTTCTGTGCAACGGCCAAGTCGTGACTGAACTTGCACTTGACTCCTTTATTGCAGAGTCCTTGTTTGAAAAACACGCACAGAAGCGATTTTGGATCAACGTCTATAAAACATTTGCTGATCCTGGTTTCCTCAAAAGAAAAAAAACATACCCTTAGCAACCTTCTGCTCTACAGGCTTCAAGAGATTTCCAATATCCAAAAGATCGTCTTTTTCCTTTTTCTTAGCAGCTTCTTGTTGTCGAACAAGGTCCATACGCGTATTGTTGTTCCGGATCTAAGCAATTCTAGTTTCGTTTTAATATTTTTCTACAATTCTCACCTGGTTCTCGACTTGCTGGACGAACTTCTGAGTCTTATTTCCCTTCTTATTCTTCAAACCGAACGTCTTGTCTTCAATCACCTTCTCCTTCCGCTTGTTCTCCGTTTTCTTACTTGGTGCTTGTTTTGGTGGCATAATTTATCTGAAAATGGTGAAAATGGAGATCGGTATAAAAATTGTTCAGAGATCGTAAAAGGCAATAAAGAGCTTCAATGAGACGAAGGAAATATCGGTAATCATTGTATCAATTCAAAATACTTGAAAAACGATCGATTGATAAAGGGAAGCAAGAATTTGGGGCCCGATGAACAACGTGTTCAGTGAAGAAAACTCAGTCTCGAGAAAAGCGCCAGCGATGCAACGCGCGCGTCAACACTCATTCCTTGACACCGTCGCGGATATCTCTGCTAAAAAATTCAATAATTGCTGAAAATTCAGTTTTAGTCACCGAAAACTGACATTTTTCTGTCATGTTCGGCAGTGTTCACCGGAACAATGACCCCGACAACCCGAATACACTCAACGGACCAAGAGTGCCGCAACAAGCAGAACAGGCAGTGAGTTTGTTTAAAATTCAATTCTGAAGAACAATTTTCAAAAAACTTTTCCAGACGGTTACGACTGGAATGTCGTGGGAGCTCCGAGTTCAGTCTTTTATCGGACTCTTCATCTTATCGATTATTGCCAGTTTTTGTGTATGTGATTGTTTTTTGGCATAACAATTGATTTTTTTGTTTCAGGGAAGTTACTTGCTTCTTCTCACCAAAATCACTGGTTTCTGCATAATGACATCAATCAGTGCCATTCTCTCACTTTCCAGCACATGCTGTCTCATGGGACCGATTGGACAAGTTAAGAAAATGTTCGACAAAAGCCGCTGGATCGCCTCCTCCATGTACATTCTCATGATTTTCCTCACCCTTTTCTCTGGCCTTGTTCTCAAAAACTCGCTACTTGCAATCATATGTACTGCTGGACAGTACATCGCCATGGCTTGGTACTCCCTATCCTACATCCCCTACGCCCGAGAAGCCATCTCGAAAATCTTTCTCTGAAGGCACTTCTGACATTAGTCTTCCAATTTGAGTTTTGAGATTTGCCATTTTCCGGTTGTGGAAGCTTTTACTTATTATTTGCATGTGATTTTGTACATTCGCACCATACTTAATATTCAAAGACATATTCAGCTGAAAAGCATAAATGAGTTATATACTGCTATTAACTGATGTGTGAATCTGGAAAGGAACCCTACCCAGCGTTTCATAGAAGGGCCAAGAAGAGTCACGTTTTGAATTTAAAATCACCCACGGAGCTCTGTATGTCCGCAAAAACAGATTTCAATCAGAAGAATGGCAAGCTTCTTTCTTCTTTTCTCCAATGAATCAAAGTGTGACATTCGGAGCGTCTCTCTCTTCTTTTCCGCCGTACTTTTCGTGTTGTTTGAATTACAAATGTCGGTGGTTGTGTGCGAGGTTGGATATGGATGGAATGGGTCGTCAGCGGCGTCGTCGGCTGTGTGAGTGGCGTGTTAATTTGATTTATGTGATGACTGCAAAAGACGACGGAAAACACAAAACGAAGCGGAGACGGGCGGGCGCGCACTGGCAGCAAGCCAGCCAGCAGGTAATTGAGAAGCGGTCCCATTCCGAAATCGCATTGCGCCGTCCGTCCCCTCCCCCCCTCCTCCTCCTTCTTTTTTTGCCTCCTCCTCGCGCCTCTTCTCATCGGTCCGGTAGTAGCAGTCAACCCTACTTCTTTCCTCTCTTTCCCCGTTTTGATTTATGAATCGACACGAAAAGACACCCATTTGGGATTGAGAGAACAACTTTGGTTTTCGTCAACATTCCGCTCCTTTTGTTGTTTTGCCGCTAAACGAACTGCGAGGAAAACGGGCCGAAAATAGGGAAAAACTGAAAAAGGAAAATGGCTGATTGTGAGATGTTTCCGAAGGTAAAATATCGCGAAATGGGATGAGAAGTCCGTTGGTCAGCTGCACAATGTCAGAGACCAATTGAAACTGCCGTACTGTTTTATCAAAACCGTGGAAAAAAGTTGGAAAAAATGGAAAATCTGGGAAATTTTAATCACGTTTACGGTTACTGCAAAAATGGATTGCCGGCAAATTGAGGAAACAGTCCGCAGACGCAAAGTCACATTCCAACGCAAGGTACCGTAAGCTTCTTGACCCCTGGCACCTTAGGTGATCCTTTGACTGGCAGACATAATCATCTTTGCTTCGTATGTTACTTGTTGCATTCCTCGTTCCTTTCCGCCTGAGTCGTTTCTAATTAGGTAATGCCCCCTCATATGCCTTCGAATCTACCATTACCCTCATTATCTTGAGGCTGTTTTGATACGTCACACCTCCTATTGACACTGACGAGGTCGTGAACCGCCGCGCATTTTTTGAAACAGACCGCCCGACTCATCCATCCACCCATTCATTCATCCATCGACATTCATCTATTCCCCCTTCGATTCGATATCTATCCTCCGGTCATTCCACCAGTCATTCCCCCGTTCGAATCGTCCTTCTCTTCTCCTCTTTCCACTCGTTTTTTCCAACTTTATGTTCCCGCCGAAAGCCCTTTTACTGTCGTTTGTCCCATTCGGCCACCCATCCGCACGTGTTTTTCCGCGAGTGCAAATGCGTTCTTCATAAACCGAATCGCCATTATAATTACACCCCGTCGCGCCCCGTTCGCCTCCTCTCTATGTGTTCTTCTCGATTCGCATTCACAGCGTGTCAGATTCCTCCTCTCTGCCTTTTTTCGATTTCTCAGAGGTCGTGGAGCCGTATTTGTGGCTGTGGGGCGGCGTCCGTCCCTCGATGATTAGTCGTCGTGGGGCACGTCGATATATCACTCAAGCCGAAGTGCTCTGCGAATTGCTCCGACGCAGAAGAGCGAGGAAAGCAAAAGAAAACGACTCTTGTGTGTGTGGCGGAAGATCGCAAAAACATTTGGTGTCGGCGGGCATTAAATGTGAGCCGCCGCAAAGAGTCTCGGATGGATCCTTCCTTCTTCCTCTATTCATATTTCATCGCCTCCTCTACCCCCCCCCCCACTTCCACTTCTTACACTTTCGTCAATTTAGAGTCGAGCTCTCATATTTCAATATGAATTGCATTATGTTTTGGCAGCACTCAGATACACACACACACAATGTATCCCAGATGACTCTTCATTTCCTCCCGCATCTTCCAATCATCACACGTTCCACTGGTGTGACGGGTTGCCCCCTGAAGACTCACACACACACAGATCACAATCGGCGTCCTCTTCTCGTTGTCCTCCGTTGATTTATGTATCGCCAGAAGACGATCATTTATGACACACACACACGGACAGACAGCCTCCCATCGTCCAGTACATACCCGCCGATTAGCTCTGCTTATGCTGCCCACCCATCCAATTACGCGCCTCCTCCTCCTCTTCCTCTTGATTGCCTTCGTTTTTCGGGAAAGACACGACACCTTGGACGCGACACCGGCTGTCCTTCCCCTTCCATTTCCCCACTCATCCTTATCCTCCAGTCTGTTATCCGATGCCATATGTTGAATACGCACACCCAGTCAAGTTGGTATTAATAGTATGTGTGGCGGGTCGGATTTGAACATGTGTGCGCGAAGAGAGATGGACGGCACAATGGCAATTAGGAATGCGTGCGCGGGCAACAGCAGTCAGCCGTCGAACAGAATGACGAACTGACATCGCTTTGGGAACATGCCGCCGCGCCTCGAAAAACGGCGCGCACGGTTTGACGGATGAGGGGAAATGGCGCGAAAGTGTCGAAGGTCGACGTCGTTCTCGTCGCACAACTTCTCGGTTTCTCGTCTTGTAGTTGGTCCGGAAGTGTAAATGGTGATGTAACTGATTGGTCCCCCTCGCAAATATTACAGTGAGATTGAAGTCGTTCATTTGTTTGCTCTGGGTGTATGACGTGGCACCTAACACCCCGTTATTACAGTACGCCCTTGAACTGGACACCGCACTAACATTGCGTCACACAGACTCTTCCCGTCTTCTTGATGACGTGGAAGAGACCTGTCCGTCGAGTATTTACAACCTCTGTCCGCACAGATCTGTTCTTTTACAGCGTGTCAATTGCGTTTCCCTTCTTCGAGATCTCTTTCTCGTCTTCCAGGAGACCCCGCCTCCTTCATCACCTTGGTATCCATTTGTCCGAAAGAGCATATTATTAGTGTGTCAGCAGACAGCACGGGTTACTTGCCTAATTGGCGGTTAGCCCCGCTTTCGCCAAAAGGAGATCACCTTTCCCGCGGAACGGCTCATCTCTTTCCGGTGATGCCGTTCTGCTAATACACACACATCCACCTGGAGTGGTCCTTTCCCCGTGCTTCCTCTCGACAATGTTTCATCCGTTGACCCAATAATAATAATAGGGTGTGCTGCTTACTCGAGACAGAGGAAACGGGCCGCCGAGTGCCTACCAATTTATGGCTTTCCTTGCCTCTTCGCCGCCAACCGGACGGACGGACCGCTGTCTTCTTCTCGTCGCGATAATAGGCTTGTTCGACACTTTCGCATTAACCAGATGAATGTGCTTCTGCCGGAGGAGCCTCCTCTTCCACTCCTCCTTCGTTTCCTCTCCTCTTTATACCAAATACGATTGGCTAGGTGCCTTCTTCTTCTTCTTCTTCTTCTTCTGGGACTCTGTGTGCAAATTCTTGAGCAAACAGACAGATTGCATTGGCGGCTCGCATTTCGACTCCCCACATCTCCTGATTGCACAACGTCGTCGTCGTCTTCTATGTGACGTGGCACTCGAGAAGAAACTTAAGAAGTGTGTCCCCTTTCCACTTTGTGCTTGCCGCCCATCACTTCTCCTCTCTCCGAACCTTCCAATTACCACCGTTCATCACTTTTATTATCTTGATTTATGAGCGATCTATTGATGATGTATCGTCTCGCGAGTCGAGAGAGAGAGAGACAAGCATCTCCTTTCTCTTCCTTTCTCTCTGTCAATGTGTGCAGGTGCAGATCGCATCATAATCGGCGAAGTGCGTACATCTCGCAGTACGTATTAGTGGAGGGGAGGTCTGTATATTGACATTGTTTGCACTGGACGACGCTCCTTCGGAACCGACAGTTATGTAAATCTGAGTAAATAGGCGGCTTTTAGAGTGTTGCCACGTCAAACAGTCTACCTTATTGCACTTATCGAGCTGTTCTTCTGTTGGCCAAGTGCCGGTTGTCTGTCATGTCTCTTGTCAGTGACTCTTGTCAAAACTGAGAAAGAAAGCCGAGAAGACACGGCGCGGCGCATCGTTTCGGGTTTTCTCGCCGACAAAAAAGCAAAGGTTCGAAATCAAATTGCGGGAAAAAAACGAAGAGGGCCTCTCCTTCTCTCTCTTTCTTGTGCTTGCCTACCGAGCGGTGTCAATCTTGATACACACACACAAGCACTCAACAATCGCACACACAGGAGGCACTCGACCAAACATTGTGGTTGGCAAACTTGACACATGTCCTCTCCTCCTCCTTCGCCTTCCTTCGTGTCCGTCCAGTAACTCGACCTCCCTCTCCTTCTTCTTCTTCTCCGCCGCCATCTTCTTCTTCTTCTTTTTCTTCTTCTCCCCCTTGGTCAACCAATATGATGCGCTGCTGCCTGCTGCTGCTTGCCCCCTCCTTACACCCAGCGGTGTCCTCGACGTCTTCTTTTTTCTCCCATCTATATTACCCCCCCCCTTCCCATTCCTCCTCCCATTTCTACTCAACCCCTAACATACCCCACCACCTCTTGATCGTTCACGGCGGGGTGTCGTTGTTTCGACACATTATATGTTGGATGGCCCTTCGCCTCTTACCCTCCTCCCCTTCCTCTTTCCTTCCTTCCCGTCCGCCTCTTCCTCCCCCTTCCTCCCATTTTTCCTCTCCGTTTGTCTCCGACCCAAGCACATCTGGGTGACATACACACAGATTATCCATGTCATGTTCATAACGGCCCCGCATGTGTCTGTGTATGTGGTCGTGTGTGTAGAGGCTGTCTTCTGTCCGTTTTGAAATGCAAATTACATCTTCCTCCTCGAGGCGACGAGGCGAGGCGCCATCCGAGCATTTCCCCATATAAAACGAGAAGATCCGGAGTCGACTCGGCGAGCACCTGAAGGAGTCTATCTTTCTTTCTTTCTTTTCGCTCTCCTGGAGAGCAATTAGGGACTGAGCGGAGGGAAGAAAAACGGGTGACACCTCCTCCCAAGGGACCGGAAGACTCGCGGAGCTGACGAGAAGACAACTCATAATGGGCCGAGGCGTGACAAAGCGAGCCAGCCAGCAGCTCTTCTTTTTCTCCTCATTCAGTGACCAATCGACCGTGTCCGATACTCATATTCATGTGCGTTACGCACTCGCGCGCACCAGCCGCCTGTGTTTATGTTTCTATTACCCCTTCTCCCTCATCTACTACTATCCATCTACCAACACTCGCGCGCACAGCTTGCGCAGTCTCTCAGTCATCATCTTCCCGTTCGCTTCCTCCATTATTTTCTTTTTGTCGAGAGTACGCCAATACGATACGCGCATCCGATTATCTTTCTCTCTCTCTCTTTCGTCTTGTTTCTCTATTTACAGTAACACCTCACCCATTCTCTCTCCCTCTCTCTTTCCGCTTCTTTTCGTTGCGGTTCCATCTGTGATAACAACCTTTTTCCCACGGTCATCGAGCCACCAGCAATTATTATATGTCGTGAGAGAAAACGACGGACACTGCACAAAAATAACATCAATCGTCTCTGTGGCGGCACTCCTCCGACTCTTGATTCATTCGCCTTCTCCTCCTCCTCCTTCTTCCACTGCTCCCCTCCAATCAACTTGTGTAACTTTCTTTTCTTTCGGTTGGCTACCTGCTCCTTGTTTTCAATAAGCTGTCGAGTCCTGTCAGTTGTGCTGTCATGTCCGGTTAATTCATCTTCTCCCGGCCCGCCTTCCGACCCGTTTCAATGTTCCCCACCAGTAATAATTCAATTATTGCCCACTGAACTGTCAGAATACATTTCTTTTTTGCTTCCTCTCGCGGTGCATTCGTCGCGTGTCGCGTCGTCGTCTTCTTCTTCTTCTTCTTCCATTCGCCAACTAATTTCCAAATTAGTTTTCCTCCACCAATCATGTCTTCGTTTCTTTCTCTCACTCCCTCCTTCTTCCTTTTCTTCCTTCGTTTCCCTCATTCTTACCACTTCTTCCAATAATTAGTACAACAATTCCCCCCTCCTTCTGTTCCAACAACATCGTCGAGATCTTTCCTTTCTTCTCGCGCATCCATTCCCCTAATCGAATAATCTTCTTCTCCGTCCGTTGTCCGTCCGTTCCCGCGTTATCATGTCACTCAGTGATTTACACATCTCTCTTTCATTTCTTTTCCGATTCCCTTTTGTCTCCGCCGCCGCCACCGTCACCGATGCCCGCTACTTCTCCTTCTTCTCCTCCTTCTTCTTCTTGTGTGTGCTACCATCGCCGCGCCATTTTTTACGCGACTTATATGGCCAGACCGGAAGAAAAGGTCATTAATCGGATGGGGGAGAAGAACTGCGCGGGAGAGCGAGAAGGAACGACGAAGCATTGCGGACCGGTGTCTTTGATGCTTGTTTGCCACGTCACCACCTCTCTCGC